>LR812534.1:32244429-32391563 GCA_903798195.1 Danio kyathit
CCTAATAATTATGCACAGTAATAGTCACCTGCAAACACAGATATAAACACAGAATATAAAAAAAAAATTGATTAAACATGTGAAACTTGCATTTTAATATTTAGATAAAGTATCTCTTTAAAGGGTTAATTAACCCAAAATATTTAATTAATTTGCTGACATTTTCTCTCCCTCAAGTGGTTCCAAACCTTTAAGAGTTTTTTTCTTTTTTAAAGACAAAAGAAATTATTTTGAAGGAAGCTGAAAACCTATAACCATTTATTCCATGGTAGGAAAAACAAATACTATGCAAGTGAATGGTTAAAGGGTTCCAGTATTCTTGAAATATCTTTCGTGTTCAACAGAAGAAAGTCAAACAGGTTTTAAACAAGCGAAGAGTGAATAAATTATGCTATTTTTTTTTTTTTTTGGTGAACTGTCTGTTTAAGGATTCTTGTGCCATTGTCATTTTGTCCAACCTTTAATATTGCATTGCCTGGCTAGTTGGTTTGCTTCACGATTGGTAACTTAAAAGACAGTTCTAAAAAAATAAAAAACATACAGAAAAAACAAAAGGTTTTATTCTGTGCCCCATGAATTCAAATGAGGATGGCTCTATAGAGAACTATATTCTCATAGTAGTCGTGTTCATTAGCAGTTGTTACCTGGGCATTTGACATCCATAAAATAAGAGTTTGGACTCTGTACGAGACGCTTCTTCTTGTGTCTTCTCTTCTCCTCCTCTGGCGTCGGGTGCAACAAATCCTTCGCGAGCTGAAAATGATGAGATGGCGAGATGAGTGTCAGTTCACCAGCTTAAGTTGAGAGTTTGTGTGTCATATTTCCTTGCCATGTTATTACACAACAACTAAGATACTGAACAGAATAGAAGCACCCATATAATACTAAGAGATTGTTCTTTAGAAAAATAACCCCTTGCTTAAGAAAATTAACCATGGTTTTATATGGCATTTGTTCTTAAACCATGGCAGCCTCGAATTACCCATGTTTTTAATAACCATAGTTCAACCATGACATTCTGTAAAAGTGGTTATAAAAAGGTAGCCAATAAAAAACAAGCATTGTACAACACAAACGCCTTTCGTATATATATTTCTACTATAATAATTTACATTTATTTTAGTAAGAGGTTCGTATGCACCATGGTATTCCTGATCAGCTGACTGTCAAAGAACAGACAACAAAGGCACTACCTATTCGTGACATACATCTGCACAGGGACACATCTGTAAGTGGCAAAACGTCTAATACTCCACCTTCGACATAGTAATTCAGTTTAATTGACATTGAACCTCTAAATCTTAACCCTATGTCATCGTTTTGCGTTTAATTTGTACGAAAAACACGATGCTCGCCATGCGATTTAAGGCAAATGTACGCAGCCATCTTGTCGTTCCTATATACAAAGCACGCGCTTCGCTCCTTTCTACAAAGTTTAACCTGTAAAACAGATGGTAATAATGTATCGTGGAGATCGGATTATAATAACAAAAACCTCCCCTTCACGATCGATGCGATTTAATCCACAAAGAAGACGGGATTACGTTTTAAATGAGCTCGGTTGTGTTAGCACGCACTTACAGGCATGTTGGCGACAGCGGAGCAGCAGCCGAAAAGGGGGGGCTACCGGAAATACATGGCGCATATGAACGGGGCTCGAGAGCAGGGGCAGGAAATAGTGTTTAATAATAATAAGAGCATTTCTACTAACTCTGGATTATTAGAAATGGACAAAATAACAAAAATTCTTATTTTATTTGGAAAGTACCACATCCACAAAACAAAATGTATGCTTACTGTACCAAATTGTAAACTATTTTTATGTTCATAACAAAAAAATATGATTCCCTGACTTCTATACAGAGTAATACCAAAGCTATTAACACATCCTAACTGCTGAAAAAAATACTTAATGTACATAATATTTTTTTTTGTTAATTCCCTTGTATACTGTTTTATGGACAATGCTGTACTACCGTTTACACAATTAAATAAATAAATAAGCATTTCTACTGAGATTTCTGTGAGTATTCATGTTTAGAAAGTGTTTCATAGACATGGCTATTAGTGGTTTATAAACTAAACCAACTAGCATACATAAAAGCGACATTCAGTATTCATATTTTGGTGTGTTATTATAATGTATAATAGGCTATATTATTGCAATAATTTGATTATAATTACAATTTTTGTTAATTAAATTGGTAATTTCATTTGATCACAAATGTATAATAATAACTAGTGCTGTATTGCTTGGTAAAACTTAAAAATATTAAAAAATAATTGAAGAAAGCATTAAATATAAAACTGTATTGAACTAAAATGAAATAATTTTAAGAACTAAAATTACTGAAGTGAAAATAAAATGATACATACAAGTATAAAAATACAAATAAGATTTAAATGTTTTTGTAATACTTTCGGTATTTTTTTTGCATTTCATTAATTATTAGCTAAAACTTAAGCAGTTAAAATCTAATTGAAGAAAGCATATTAGCTGGAAAAACGTACTAACTGAAAATAAGTATTAAAATACAAAAAAGAAAAATATTTAATAGCACGTCATGGTGACGGAGTGGGTAGCACGATCACCTAACAGCAAGAAGGTCGCTGGTTCGAGCCTCGGCTGGGTCAGTTGGCATTTCTGTGTGGAGTTTGCATGTTCTCCCCGTGTTTGCATGGGTTTCCTCTGGGTGGTCTGGTTTCCCCCACAAAAAGACATGTGGTATAGGTGAGTTGGGTAAGCTAAATTGTCTGTAGTCAGTGTATGAGTGTGAATGAGAGTGTATGGGTGTTTCCCAATGATGGGTTGCAGATAGAAGGGCATCCGCTGCATAAAACATATGCTGGATAAGTTGGCGGTTCATTCTGCTGTGTCGACCCCAGATTAATAAAGGGACTAAACCGGAAAAAAAATGAATGAATGAATGTCGAATAGCCTGTTTTTAAACAAAAACTAATAAAATTGACAAAAGCTAAAAAAAAAAAAAAAACTAAGTGACTAAACTGAAAAATGTCAATTAAATTGCCAAATTAAACAAAATAGCAAACACTACAATATAATAAACACACAAAAAAACAATATTGCATTGCTAACAGTTTCTTTGATGTTCTGCTAGCTAAAACAAGCATATTATGTTAACATGTAAAGACTGTTTATAAGGTGACAATCAAAAAGGGTCCTGCTTGCACTCAGTTATAAATAGTTGTTAAACACTAGTTTAAATAGGCTATAGAAAATTTTGAATCATTACCCTATAACAATATGTAATGTACACTTTATCAAAGTTCACCCAACAATTACAAAGTTTTCATCATTCACTCACCCTTTACTTGTTTGACTTTCTTTCTTCAGCTGAAAAAACTAAATTGGAAACCTGTAACCATTGACTCAATAGTATTTGTTTTTCCTACTGTATCAATATTTAACCTACATGTTTTCAGTTTTCTTCAAAATGTCTTCTTTTATGTTAAACAGTAGAATCAAAAAAGGTTTGGAATATTGAGTATCTATCCATTTAAATAAGAGATGCCCAAACTAGTGCCCGCGGACCAAAGTTGGCCCATGGTAACCTTTAATTTGGCCCTCCATCCTATCTGAGAAGAGAGAAAGAGAGAGAGAGAAGGATGGGGAGGGTTTAGAGATTGTCAATTCAAATGTAATGTAACCCTTTGTTTGTTTTATTGTTAAAAGCTAACTGAAATTAAATGTTTCAATTAATGGTGTAACTTTTAGCGTTCAATGGTGTAACAGATTTAGTTTAAATTGGTGAGTAAATCAGGTCAAAGGCAGATTTTTTTTGACCAGTGTATTCAGCACTGAACTCTACTTATAAATGTGTTTGTTTCTTTTTTTATTGCAATAAGTTGTCATTTAAAAAGTTATACTGCATTAGTTTATACAATTTAAAGGTGCTGTATGTAAGTTTTTGACTCTTCTAAAGCATAAAAATACCATAATATGTGTGCAGATATTTAAGAAACATCCCAAGTGAACATACTTGTTTAACTGAAAAACAATGCTGAAGTCAGATATTCTGCTTTGAAAATGGGTTTTCCGTGCCGGAACGCTGTCTTTGTTTACATAAATTTCATATGCACGATGCCAGTTTAGCCAATTATATGTCAGCACCCTGGGTTGCCTTGTTGGAAAACAGGGCATTTCATTCATTCATTCAGAAAGACTCTGAAAGCGTGCGTCCGTGACCAAAAAGAACAGTATGGGAGACAGATGCAGTTCCACATGAGGTTATTAATTAGCAAATTACATAAATATTACGAACGTAAACATTAGGTGAGCAGGTTACATTGTAACCGCGTGTCCTAACAACACGCTGTGACGAGAGAGGCAGTGATCAGCTATTTGGCTGTTTGCACCAGACGAGACACGGCAGAAATGTAAATACAGCCTTTCAGAAGCACAGAATATGCACTCGCTCACGAAACAGTAAGGTTTAGAATCTATTTAATACATGTTAACCCACTTTAACATCAATGCAGATGCTGAATCACTCATATGTGTTTAGTTCTAAAGTTCAATTTCAGACGGTTTATTGTATTTTCAAGATCTGAGGTGAACTTTCTGCTTTCAGTATATGGCAACAAATGCCATGTAAAATGCATTCAAACTCGCATTGTTAGCATTTAGCACAGAATAAAGCACACAAGGCTTACCTGAGGTGATCTAGCTGTCATAGGTTTCTGTTGTTCAGCTGTGAGAAATAGAAGCCATTTCTAATATATCAATTCGAGGTGTTGGTTAGGACAAAAACTCCTTTTAATATGGAAAATATTCCCTCTATCGCGTGTCGTTGCTTTTATTTAGAACACAGTTTAAATCGCTCGCTCCTGTACACAATCTGGCATCCTAGCGTACTTTTATTATGATCCAGGAGTGCAATACCTAGTTCAACCACTGGGTGTCAAACTTACATACTGCACCTTTAAAGTAATGTTTTTAATTTATTTTGAAATATCAGGAAATAAATTAAGAAATTACCTATGGCAATACCTTATAATATTTGGTTTTTGGCCCTACACTGCTGTCTTGTTTCTAGTTCAAATATCTAAAAATTCCTAAATCAAGAAGCATTTTCTAGACAAGCAAAACATATTGTCTTGTTTTAAGAAATAATATGCCAAAATTAAGTGAGTTTTTCCTTAAAACAAGCAAAATAATCTGCTAATGGGGTAAGCAAAATAATCTTGTTTTTCATTTCGACATAAGATTATTTTGCTTACCCCATTGGCAGATTATTTTGCTTGTTTTAGAGAAAAACTCACTTACTTTGGCATATTATTTCTTAAAACAAGACAATATGTTTTGCTTGTCTAGAAAATGCTTCTTGAATTTTTAGATATTTGGACTAGAAAAAAGACAAAAAATCTAAGTAAGAAAAGCATTTTTTGAAGTGTACATATGAAAAAGTTTGGGCACTTAAAAATAAAAAAAACCCTGCTTAAAATGTACAATTTAAAAATGAGTATTTTAACATTATTATCTGTTTTCTGAGAAGGTCTCAAATAGAATATATTATCTATGATATTTGTAATATATGTTCTAAAAATAAGCTATTTAAAATAGTTAAAGAAATAGAAATAATAAATTTATCTGTGTTCAGACATTCTGAAAACAAAGCCAGCTGATGTCACAAAGCCAGCTTCCAATTTCAAAAACTAAGCAAAAATGACCTTAAAACTAAATATTATTTTTTTTTTTTTCAGTTTATGGGTTCAATGGGTGCTTCTTTCAATAATATCCAGCTGCAGGCCCGCAGAACCACACACGTTTCAGGCACACACAATCCAGGACACACGTTCTAGGCAAGCCATATATGGTAACTAACTAACTCCTTAGGAGCGTTATTGCCACCTAGTGTATTTCACAAGTACGGCGATCGAGAACCCCCGTGCTACGATTGCCATTCATTAGGCTGTGAACAGTTTCCCATTTCAGTCATCATTATTTCATTATTATATCGTAAAGATCATTTTAACATCGCTACAGTTTCTGAACTCAAATTATTTAAATAAAAATAATTGGTTAAACACTTAAGACTTTATTCACGTATCCACATACACAAAGAAAACATAACAGACCGTCAAATTGTATTAAGTGTAATAAACTAATTCAGGATCTTAATGTTGTCATACTTGGTTAAAATCGTTTTGTTGTAAAATACATATTAAAAAAACAATAATGTTTCACATTATAAATGAATAACTATAGATAATAATTTAAAATTAATATAGTTATAAACTGATTTAAACTACTATCTTTTACTAAACTGTAGCAACTGTTAGTAATATATATATATATATATATATTATATATTATTAACAGTTAATTTGTTTGTATTGCTAAATGTGTTGCAACTATAATTACCACAAATTACCAGTACTTTATGGTTTAAAAACAATTTATTACTTACTATAAATTACTATAGTATTTAATGTGGGAAATCATTAATAAAAAAGTTATTAGAAAATTAAGCAAATAAATACTATTAAATCGCTTGAGTAAATAGTGTTCACATTTATTAAATGTAAAAAATTTTTTTATTACATATAAAGATGTTATTGCCTATGCATATTAACTTGCTATTATTTCCTTCATCCATTATATAAATTAAAACTGTCCAATTAAGATCGTTCAGCAAGGCCAGCAAACGAGTATCTGCTGTATTGACTCTCTCAGATAATAATGACTGATCATCTATGATGACTAATAGAAAACTATTCAGTCTATTATATTGAATGGCGATCGGAAACAATGTTCATCATTTGCCCGCCTCGATTACAATATTTGTGAAACAGTAAACACTATTGTTTATTGTGTACAATATTTATCAACAATATATATATAAAATATATTGGTGACGATGTCCGAGAAGACGTTAATAACATTAACTTCCGTCGTAACCATATATGGTTTGCCTAGAACGTGTGTCCTGGATTGTGTGTGCCTGAAACGTGTGTGGTTCTGCGGGCCTGCAGCTGGATATATCTCGCTTCTTTTCAGCATGTCGTGTGCCAACGGCGCCCTCTGTTGACCAGCGCTGCTAGCGGTTTTCCTCAACACTGCTTTATTAAACCTCTCCCTCCATCGACGTCAGCTTTTGGGAACTCGGGCAAGGGAAAGTTTAGGGAGAAAAAAACTGTGCTGTTGTCTATGTATGGATGAATACTGAAAGCCTCTCATACAGGAGCGAAATCTAGCGCAGAAGAGCCTGAAATGGCGAATGCGTGGCATCCGCAATGAAACAAACCGCAGACGCGTTTTAAAGCGTTTTGGGCTAACCGTTCCACTTTTGGTTTCTTGGATTTTTTAAAAACTCTCATCCCCTTTGGACAGAGACAACTAAGCAGAAACCGAGTTCACCGGCGACAGTTTTCCAGAGAAAAGGAACTCATGAAGGACATTTATCACTCTGAAGGATTTTAAAACGCCGCGCGTATCTGTGAAAGAACAAAACAGAGGAGAAGTATTTTAAAACTCGCTAAAACACCCAGGCGAAACGAACAATGGCAAAGAAGTACGACTTCCTCTTTAAATTATTGCTTATTGGCGATAGCGGTGTTGGCAAGACCTGTTTGATCATCCGTTTTGCGGAGGACAATTTTAATTCAACGTACATATCAACCATCGGTAAGTGTGCAGAATGAGTTTTCTGTTGGTGTTTGATACAGTGCGGCGTTTCTCTGTGCTGCCAAGTTTCTAGCTTGTAAAACAAGTGCTACCCCAAGTGTTTGTTCATGTCAGTACTAGTCTTAACGTCATCTCATTCCAGCCTTCCCCAGTCGAGCTCAATCAGTCCTGCGGATCGTCCCGTGTTTTCCTCCTCCTCCTGACTGCATTTCCGGGCCTTTACTCCTGCCAGCCACAGCCTGCCCCTCTCTCTGTCTAGTTTTTCAGTCTGTCTCCCCCCTTCATTTCTGCATCAGATGAAGGCCATTCTCCGTGGAATTTAGTTCATTCAACCAGATCTCCAAATGACCCCCTCCTCCCCTTTCCCCTGGAAAAACATGCCAGGGTGTTTATTGAATCATTAGTGCAGTGATTGTATCTCAGCATGGCTGCCACTGTATTTCTGAATGTAGTAGACACATTCAATAGTGCTCTTTTATTGCTCCTCTTGGGGTTAAAACATGATCTTCCTTTCCTTCCTGCCCCTCCTGTTTTATCTCTTGCTTTCCTTTTTGTCTTTTTTTCCCTAGGTATTGACTTCAAAGTGAAGACCATTGAGGTGGAAGGGAAGAAAGTGAAGCTGCAAGTCTGGTAAACAAAGATTCTATAATTTATATGACAGTATGATATATGAGCAATTCAAGCGTTATGGATGTGACATTTGCAGTAAAAACTCAACACATAAATTTACAGAGAAAGTATATGTTAACATTATATTGAAACATCTGTTTATACAACTAAACACATAGTTATGGGACCAGAAAAATATCAGTTTGTAAACTTGTTTTGTACTTTAAATGAGGAAAATAAACATGTGTTATGGATGTGACCAAAAAAGTCTGCAAGTTTACAGTGTACAACATGCTCTGTAGAAATTCTCTGAATTAAACTGCACAACCCTAAAGAAATAATGCTAATCAAAAGGATAATAGTTGGCTCTCTATAGAACAAAAAATGATTGGTTTTATTTTATTTAAGATTTTTGCATTTATGAGGAAAAATCTTTATTATGGATGTGACATCTCTCCATTTTGTATGTGACAGATGTGAAATTGCCACTTGTGTGACTGGCAAGTCAAATATATTAGTTTGAATACATTGACAGAGACATGTTTGAGTATTTCTAAAGTACTGTAAAATACTTGCTTACACAAAAAACTTAGAAACGGTTTCTGTATTTTGGTGAAAATTAAAAAATTTTATGGCAAGGTTGACATATGCATGGAATTGCTCATATGATAGTAGAACAGTAATCTAATGAATGTGACTCCTGCTACATTTCTATTCAGTTGAGTCTCAGTGTATATATATATAAAAAAAAACTGGACATACCACAACAATATCCTAATATTTTAATGACATTTTAGTGTTAGGTAAATTTTGTAGTTATTAACCATATAGTAATGGTTTTAAAAAGATTAAAAATTAATATTTTGAACTAGTTTTTTTACTGTTCATTTTTTCTGCTTTAATATTAATGTAAATTATATTTTTATAAATAGTTATTTAATTTATGAAGTTAATTAATTAGTTTAATTTTAGTTTTTATTTCCGTGGCTCTGCCGGTTGAAGCACATTTTTAAATTTTTATTGCCAATCTTAAACCAATTGTAATTGAAATTTCCACAACCATCACAGAGCCCAGGGAATTGGAGAAAGGCTGAAATTGGCCTCCCCCTGATCCTGACGTAAATTAGTTTAAATGAAATAATCTGCCTCATATTTTTTTGTAAAAACCATGATACATGTGACGTATGTCAGCATCATTTATTGAACAAAATGTTTAGAATGTATGTAAAACACATCTTTTGTAAAATTATAAATGTCTTTACTTTTATTTCATAATCTTTGGTGTCAGTTTCCTCAAAATATGAAGCAGCACAACTTTTTTCAACATTGATAATAATCAGAAATGTTTACTGAGCAACAAAGCACATCATGTCTCCTTGGTATTGTGACACTCAAACCTGTAGTAATGATGCTGAAATAAATCACCGGAATTAATTGCATTTTTAAATATATTTGCTTAGAAAACAGTGGTTTAAAAGTAATATTTTACAATATATATATATATATATATATATATATATATATATATATATATATATATATATATATATATATATATATATATATATATATATATATATATATTTATATATATTTTTATATATATTATTATAATATATTATATATATATATATATATATATATATATTTATATATATATATATTTATATATATTTTTATATATATTATTATAATATATTATATATATATATATATATATATTTATATATATATATTTTTTTTTACAGTTTTTTTATTGTGTGTTTATATTTTTATATACATAAAATTATTATTTTTTTGGCTATAAACCCTGCTTATTTGATAAATCAGAGAAATGAAATTATCCTTTATTAAATCCATTCAGTGAAAACTCTTTACAAGTGTACACAATGTCTGTGTAAATATGCTGTGTACACAAAGAAACAAGACATGTCTTCAGCTTCTGTTTCTGTGAAATCTGTAAGCTCAGTGTTAATATGCCAAAGGTGTAGTCCAACAGCGCTGAGAGCCGGAAGTGCAAAGTCCATCTGATATAAAACATGCAAACTACACATAGTCAACTGAATGTTGTTAAATAAGTCACCTATCGTACTTTTCTCTCCAAACAGTCCTCCTTTGTGCTAAAAATGTCTTATGTGTGCAACTGCTTGTATTTATTAGGGACACAGCAGGACAGGAGAGGTTTAAGACCATCACAACTGCATACTACAGAGGGGCCATGGTGAGATAACAAGCAGAAATAATACTTTATAATCTAAACCTACATAATATGTGATTACTGTGAAACCAATAATAATATGACATTTAATCAAGTTTGGCATTCATGCACATGATGGTAATGGGGTTTTATTTTAACAATCTCTTTCAGGGCATCATTCTCGTGTATGACATAACTGATGAAAAATCCTATGAGAACATTCAGAACTGGATGAAGAGCATTAAAGAAGTAAGAGTACAAAAAGGAAAATTATGACTAGTTTTTATGATTGAATACATTTTCTTCCTTAGGCCCACATGGAATCTGTGCACGCAAAATTCCGCAGATTTTTAGCCCAATATTGATTGTGTTTATTTACTTGAGTAAATGTGTGTAAATTTATATTCATTCAGTTTTTAAATAATTACAGTAATATTATTGACTAATATGAAAATATTCATTTGATTTATTTACAATACAGTTTGTAAAGTAATATTTTCTGTCTTTTATTAGATATATTAAATAAGAGACTTGCTTTGTTTACCAAATAAAGTGGATCTAATTGGATTTGCATTATAAACATTAAATAAAAGTTAAAAAGGTATTCCTTTTTATTTCATATATTAAGGTTTTAGTTATGATACTCCCAAAATAATCCCGCATAAATACACAGATTTTTAACACAATTCTGCGCAGAAATAGCAAAAAATGTCCTCAGAGTCCGTCTGGCCCTACTTGTAGGTAAAGCTTGATGATAACATACATTTACGCTAGATTTGACTTGCTTCCTTGCATATTTATTTATTTAATATCTACAACACAACTTAAAGCAATTACTACCAGGTTCCACCACCAAAGAGATGTTTAAAATGAAACGGGTTTAATTAAAAGCGAGTTTCAGTTCTTTATATATGATACCATAGAAAGCACAACAAAGGTGCATTGTAAATACAAATGGGGCCTTTTGTTAAAAAAACAAGTCTCAGTTATGAGGAAAATGAGGAAGTGAGTGCATTTTTGTTTTCTGTTTCCAGAATGCATCAGCAGGTGTAAGTCGAATGTTACTGGGTAACAAGTGTGACATTGAGGCCAAAAGGAAAGTCTCAAAAGAGACTGGTGAGAAGGTGAGTGTATGAAGGTTCACAACACATGCCTTCCTCTCTAATTTCGCTATGTGGACATTTCACACGTGAAATGGGTTAAATATCATACAACATTTTTTTTCTAAGTTTACAACAAACACAAATCCTATTTTCATGAAAAGTTATCGTTATCTTTTTATTCATTGTAGCTCGCAAAGGAACATGGTATTCGATTCTTTGAGACTAGTGCCAAATCGAGCATCAACGTTGAGGAGGTATGGACTTCAGATATATTCAAAAAGTAATGGCCTTTTCTAGTTTCAGTTTTTTAGTTTCAGTATGCAATAGTCAACATTTAAAGCAGATCAAAAAAGTTTTTCAAAATTCTCCTAAGACAAGAATGGGTGTTGTTTAAAAGATTTAGGACAAATCAGATGAAAGGTTTTATTCCATTTCAAATGTTGACACCTGTAGTTTGTGAATTCTATTGCATGTTCTTACAGTATTCATACACATTTTTTAAATTGAGAGTTTTAACATCAACAGTTCTGCGCATTTTAATGTGTTACATTTTATGTTTGGTCAACATTTTGACAAGACTTCTCTTTCTCTCTGTAGTCTTTTACTTCACTTGCTCGAGACATTTTGCTGAAGTCAAATAAGAAGCCGGTGAGTTTTCTATGATTCTATACATACAGTAGATCAAATTCAAAATGAATCTTGATGGCATTTTGTTGACTATACTTTAACTAGGTTCATAAGTCATAAGAGTATTACTGTAACATTATGGTATTATTCATGCATTACTTTATTGATTTAAGAGCTGATTGACAGGTGATCCGACAAATGATAATGCCGATATGATGTGCTCCCCATTGTGTTTAACTAACTAACAAACAAACAAACAAACAAACAAACAAACAAACAAACAAACAAACAAACAAACCATATAGTCAAGTTAAACTCTAAATTGTCTTTAAATGGGCTATATGTATAGTGTTTTTCAGCCAATGATGAACTTCTGGTGAAAACTTAAGGCTGATTTATACTTCTGTGTCAAGCGCATGCGTATGCTCCGGCGCAGCCTGCGCGTGGACGCATAGCCCTCACCGTGGCCGACGCACACCTCTCAAAAAATGTAACTACATGTCGCAACGACGTGTAGCGCAAGCTTTGTGATTGGTAGGCTTGGTAGCGTAGACGAATGTGGGCGGAACCGAGAGATATGCAAGCTCGATGGAGCGCGTGTTTACAAGAGTTGAATCACGAGAAGGAGCTCCAGATGGAAAGATTTGTTTTGTGTTTACCTCATAATTAAAGTTGTTGCATGTCCACCAATTCCAGCCTCAAAATAAGCGAGTTTGAACTACTTCTACATTAAGGTAGCGTTCAGATAAAACTAAACACCAGCGAAGAAACTCGACACAAAGGAATATAAAATCCTCTCTGCCAGCTGTGAAGTGTTATTGCAGAGCAACACAAACAGCGTGCAGAAGTATAAATGCACAGCAACGCACAAGGCATGCACCGTGGGTCACACCGATCACTCGACGCAGAAGTATACACCAGGCTTTAATGTGACCATTTTCAATTTTATGAGGTTCCTTTTGCAGCATTGATGTTGTAATGTAATTCAAATATAATCAGTTAAATAGACTTAAGCATCCATTTGGTTGTTAAAGAGTAAAAGTGACGAAAGACTGTTTAAACGCAGGCACCATCATTAGCCGCATGCTAGTGCAGAAATTCCATTGAAAAAACTGGGGTAAAATTAATTTCCATATTTTAAAGACATGGCGCAGAAAAATATAATTTAGTGCAGTGCTTCTTGTTTGATCTGATACCCACTTTATATCGTATCCCAGCCAGGCAGTGAAGATTGCAGTTTTTTTTGTTTTTTTCAAAGAAATCAGATCTTGAACACGGCAATTTTGTATGGCATGACAATTAACCAGAAGCCCTGGGGCTGGCTGACTGAAATTAAAAATCTGTGTGCATATACTCCATTGTAAAAAGGTTCTCGTATGGGACTTGGAGTGCTAGTAGGTATATAGAAATGTCTACTCCTGTCATAAAAATTCATTTTAGAAATATGTTTTCGGAGACAAATATGTTTTAATTTATGAAAGACACTGGATGCAGTTGTTGTTTTTGATGCAAAAGCTGCACTGCAAATTGTTGTTACATTATCATCTGTGTCAGTATGTCATAAATAGAACAAGATCAGTTTAGTGTCAGAGGTTTGTTGCTTGCCCTGCATCAGGTGTAGACTGATTATGCTAATAATTGACCTTACTCTGCAGTGTGGAAGTGCACTCTTCTCTGCGATTTGATTTAGAACTTCCTATTCTTTTGCTATGAGGAAATGACTAGGAACAATAAACGACAGAAAATTATCCATGACCCTTGCTCTACAATCAGTTGTGTTTATGACAACTCATTATAAATATAATAAGAATATAAAAGTTTGCAACATCAAGCAGTATAACAAGATGTCTTTTTATGGCTATGGAAGTGTATGAGACTGGAAGTTTGGAGCCAATAAGGTTTCAATGGCTGTGCCCGCCCTTACCTGAAAAATTAACGACAATGAAGGTGTTTTGTTATTATTTGAAGATATCAGCCAATATATGGGTTTAACAATACTGTTCTATATTATTATCCACATTATCTTGTGAGCTTTTTGATATTTTTAGGCGGAGAAGAGACAGCAACATCCATCATAGGCATGCATAGTATACTTAATTTAGCTGTATTTGGTATGATTAATATTATGTAACATTACAGCCATCAGTGCACAAATTAAACATGTTGCATAAATGTCTGATATGTCATTTATGCTGCATGGATTCAAGAAATAGAGATAAACTTGAAGAAAATCCATCAAGTATTCTATCACATTAAAGATGTAACTTTACGTGAATTAAATTATACAGCAACGAGTGAGCGTGTGTTGTAAATAAAAGCACTTGATTTCATTATTCTCTCAGTTGTTTATGCTCATCAGTCTTGAAGTGGCTCTCGTATTGCTGTTCATTCAGTTGATGCTCAGGAAATGCATCGCATGTTGCATTTTAACAAGATACAATTGTTTAAAACATCTTAAATTAGATTAACAATTACTATTTAAATTATTATATAAGTATTATATAAGTATTTAAATAAAAACAGCTCTATGGAAATACATCATTTTTCTCCATAGTTAGTTTCAGATGAAGTGGCTTGTACAAATTAAATGGTAGTTAAAAAAAAAGTCTTTTGTGGCTTCATGTTGTACTTTGAAAGTGATTTTTATTTTTCAATGAGAATCTTCCAAAAATGAACATTCTCATAATTTATTCATTCACTCTTATTTACTTACGTTAGATTTTTTTTCCCTGTTGAAGCCAAAAGAAGATATACTGAAGAATTTTCAAATGAGTAGAATTAACTTTCAGTAAATTGAGTTAACTACACTCATTTAATTTGATAAAGCTGACTTTGGTTTTACAGTGTAGTATATAACACACACACACACACACACACACACACACACTCGCACACATGCACGCACGTCATAGACAAGCACTATAAATCAATTGGGAATACAAAATTGACCATAGTTTTTGAATGTGAGAGTGTATGTGTGTTTCCCAGTGGAAACACACATGGGTTGTGGCTGGAAGGGCATCCTCTATGTGAAACATATTTATCAGGCAACCCCTAATCAATAAGGCACTAAGTCGAAGGAAAATGAATGATGATTTCTAATGTTTTTTGAAGATGCTAGTATTCAGCTTAAAGTGCAATTAAGGTAAATAGGTAAATCATTGTATAACTGTGGTTTGTTCTGTAGACAAGGGGGCTAATAATATTGACCTTAAGATAGTTTTAAAACAATTAAAAACTGCTTTTATTCTAGCCGAAATAAAACAAATAAGACTTTTTCCAGAAGAAAAATATTATAGGAGATACTGTGTAAAAACCTTTGCTCTGTTAAACATAATTTGAAAAATATTGTTCATAATAGTCCACGGGATGGCTAATCATTTTTACTGTATGTGTATAAAACTTTGTCCGGATCGACAGGGCTGGATAATTTTGCTGTGACAAGCCACAATCACTCATCATGTGCATCTTTATTTTGTACCTATTTACACACTGTGCTGGTGTGACTAACTAGTTTCACATGACTTTTTTAAGCACACATGCCTAAAAATGAAGTTAACAAGAACACCAATACACCTAAGAGGCTGCGTACTTCATATTAGATTTTGATTTGCTGTTTTTACAGGGTCCAGCTGGACGAGAGGTCAGACTTACCAGCACAGAGAAAAAGTCCTCCTCCAAATGTCTTCTTCTTTAGACGAGGCGTTTTCCAGAGGACAGGCTTCATTGCACACACTTCCAGTACATACAGGAGCACTGCAGTGTTAATGCCAGATGGTCATTTACTAAGTGAACATGGGAGGTTATTAGAAAGTGGTTTTATAAGGAGTGATGGCACGAGTAAGATATGAAAAATCAATCAGGGTACAGCTTTCATGTAGTTGGAGGAAAATCAATTTTTCTTAATGTCTATATTTTTGCACTACACAACAAAAACAGTGACTAGGCTACAGTGTTGGTTGTGCTTGCACAAGAGGTTTTCAGCATTAAGCATTATTTCAGGTGATGATGTCGACAAAAAAAAAAAAAACATCTTTCAAATTGGTAAAACAAGATCTGAATGGCAACTTCAGGTAAAAATAAACAAAAATGTATTCCAGTCTGTCAGCCAATCAGCACTTTGTGATAAATGATTTGTATGTTCGCTGCTATTAAAGGTGAATAACTTCAAAAACATGGATGGATGCAAGAGTTAAAGAGGTCAGATGAGTGGTGTGAGAAAGTAATTGGTGGATTATGAATGGGGAAATTATAATGTTCTACTGAAAGTTCACAGTGCGTTTTTCCAAAGGGATGATGCTCATCTTTGCATCATTTTTGCTACATTTTTCTGTATTTCTACATGTTTCACTTTTCTATAATCTTTTTCACAGCATATTTTATTCCAGAATTTGTACAACAAACTGCTTTGAATAAATTAGAAAATGTTCAATATTGTGTGCATTTGGTCCAAAAAGATCCTGTTTTTCTCCATGTCGAATTAAATTTACTACAGTGACTCTGTATACATAAAAAGCATCTAAGATGCAAGTGTCATTTGAAATAACTTTTTTAATGTTTTATTTATACATTGTAAAAAACATTACAAAAAATACAAAAAGGACAACATAAATGTAACAATAAGCAAATACACTTTTTTTTGAGCAAACAAAATAAAATAATCAACAACGCAAAAATAAATAAATAACACTAGTGCAATCATACATACAGAAAATACAGGTCTACAATGTGCTGACCTAGAATCCAGTACCAAGCTGGAAGTAGAGGGTGGGGACTCAATCAGTAGGAGCAGGGTCAAGCTGAAGAGTTTGGACATATTTGCGAAGGGGTTCCCACAGTTTAATTAAAATAATGCTTGGTCAGTGAAGAGAGTACCTCATTTTCTCTAATTTCATTAAACAAAGAACATTTCTTATCCAACAAGTGAGAGAAGGAGGGTAAGAGCTCTTCCAGTTCATAAGAATTACCTGCCTATCCAGAAAGGTGAAAAAGGCAAAGTCTACAAAATGAGAGGGTAAAGTGTGACCGGGTGGGAGAACCCCAAATAGACCAATAATTGGACAAGGTGGAATATCAAAAGTGGTAATAGCAGTCAACGAGAGAAAAATTTCCCCCAAAAAAGAAAGCAGGGACAGGACCAACACAGCTGAACCAGAACGGCACCTGTCACACTCAGGGTCAATAGACGGGATTTGAAATAACTTTTGTAAAAAAAAAATAAATAAATGAAAATATGGATAAAATAATGTTTTATTGTAATTGAAAAATGAAACGTCTTATACATGATTGTTTTATATTTTAAATGATTAAATGCTTGATGGCAAATCTCTAACGGATGGTTACAAAGTATAAAGATGTATGATCATTTAGTATTTTTGACCTGCACTATGATCCTTAAATAGTCTTTTACGGTCATAAAAGTATTCTTGTTTTTAATTTGCCTGGTGTAAAACTACTGAGTTTTAGTGGATCCCAGTGTAAATCGGTGTCAAATCTGCAGAACGTTTTTGTATTGATGCACAAAAGCCCATTTTCGTCTTTGATTCATTATTTTGTGGCAGACCCATAAGTGTTTAAACACAAATTTCTTAACGTCTTTCGGTTATTGTTAATGAGTGTCACAAACTGAAGTCATATCTTATGCGCGTGCGCAAAAAGGTCGCCAACCGTTATGACTGTCGAAGTGGGTTGCCATGCAACCGCCCATGCAGCTCAGCATCAGCACCTATACTGTACCTCTCGGTGCCGCATTGAACAAATAGCCTATTACGGACACGTGCTCCAGTATGAGCCTCCTTCCTTTTTTTCTTTTAAAAAAATTGAAACGCCATCGGGTAACGTTCACATGACGTCAGGAATTACACACGTAAGCATACGTTAATACACTTCAGGTCTGGCGCGATTACGTAGTGATGCTCATGTCCGGGATACGGACGGGACGGGAGCCTCGTGACTGCGGGAGGAAAAGAGGAGACCGGATCTAAGATAAAGCTCCCTCAACAGGGAACACCTTGGCTTTATGATTATTACCCAAAACAGCATGACATTACCGTAGCGAGTTCTGCTCCACAACCTGCCTCCGCGCGTCTGTTTTCGTTTCCCATTCCTGTCGACTGTTTCCTTTTTTTCCTGTTTTGCTTCATGAAACGGCTTTTCCGGGCTCAGGTGGGAGCCGAGAGGCTCTCTAGTGGAAACCCTGGGAAGATACAGTTGGATGTGAGCTGGACTGGGATTGTTTGTTTAGACCTGCTCCGCGCGGAGTAGCCTGAAGGCCGAGGTGTCGGATGCGGCAGCCGCTCGGCCTGCTGAGGCTCCGGGTACCGCAATGCCGCGGGGATGTGGAGAGAGAGACGGCAGGTGGGCGATGGAACGAGCGGAATCAGGGGATATTGGAGAATGCAGATGTACTACGCCAAGAATAAATGTTGACACAACATAAGTGCATTGAGTTCAGATTTAACAGCTCTGGGCTTAATGTTGCACAGATCCTAACCACATATATATAAAGTAGTATCTTTCACAAGATAGCCTGTATATATTTTGAACTGAGTCCAATAACCGAGTTAGTCTTTGATTGGCTATCATGCCCTCTCCGTCGGACTCCAGCAGCGTGGCCTCGATGTCCGGCTCTCGGGCTCTGTCTGGGAGCCGCAGAGGAATGTCTGGCAGGACCAGCGCGCGGGTGCTGCTGTACCTGGGCTTGTGTCACCTTGCGCTCGGGGCAATGGTTCTGGCCTTCAGCTTCACCAGCCTCGCCTTCACCTCATCACCCCGGGTCAGACAGTCCTGTCCTTTCTGGGCTGGCTTCTTTGTAAGTTTCTTTAACTGTTTATTTGGTGAATATTATATAATATTCATATAATCTTGTAATGTCAGCTGTGCCCTTCTGTAAACACGCTATATTTTACGTTATTATCTAGTTGGCTCTCATTAATAGCATCAGACCATTTAAACTGCAATAAGTGCACAAAAAGCATTAGAAAAAAAAGATCTAAAAACATTTTTTTTCATTGTTTTCTTTCCTTGAAATGGTTAGAAAGCAATAAGTCATTATTTTTTGGTTAATTAACTCTAAAGGTGATATCAAATAGCTAGTTTAATGAATAAAAGCTATGCCATGTGTTTGAATGAGGTAAAATATTATATATTAAAACTAATATATTTCATATTTATTTTAAATATTAGACTAAAATCTGCCTTTTTGTAGATTTCTTTTTTAAAACTTTGAAAGCATTAATGAGCTACAAACAATAGATATTTATAGAGCATCAAGCTCATATTGTTGATCTGAAAATCTCAGAACATTGACATTTTCTTTCAATTCAAATATTGTCAAAAAAAAACTTTTCCATTTGATTAATTTAATGACTGAATCATTTAATATTTGTGAGTAAATCAAATTTGGCGGTAAATCAAAGAGCAAAGGTTTTTTAATAATACTTTTTTAATGTATTATTTTATGCCTTCAGTATTGTATCAGTGATGCATCACATTTCTTATCAAATGCTTAAGAAAGGTGATTTACACTTATATTGAGATATCAGCTAACATTGTTGCACAAAAACAACTATTAACCCCACAACCTATATGTCATAATGTGTTAATAAATAGATTGTGTAATGAAAAAAAGTTGGAAGTTGAACTTCAAAGCATGCATGGTAGCATGAGATAATAATGATAATAATAAGATAATAAATGATCTCCTGCTTCACCCAGGGCAAGCGTTTAATGTTTTTTTTTCCCAATGTACTTCATAAACATGCTGTGATCCTCCAAATGGGGATTTCAAACTAAAGCACCAATAAAACTACTGTGATGTGAAAGTGCTCCATGCAGCGTTTAATCAAAATGTTCTGAATCCATTAAGTCAATCTTTTTTCTATATCTCTGTCAAACAGGTAGTGGCGTCAGGAGTAGTAGGTGTGATATCATGGAGGAGGCCCTTTACTCTTGTCGTATGTGCTTTCATCATCTTTCAGGATGTCTGAGTGTGTGTTTGTCTGCTCCTCTTAGTTTCTGCAGTGATGCTGTTTTTTGATTCATTCAGGTGTCGCTGTTCATGCTGCTCTCTGCAGTGTGTGTGATTCTCAGTCTGGCTGGCTCCATGCTCTCATGTCAGAATGCACAGATGGTCAAATCTTATGTTGACTGTAAGGTACACTCTGCTCCTCTTCTCTTCTCTTCTCTTCTCTTCTCTTCTCTTCTCTTCTCTTCTCTTCTCTTCTCTTCTCTTCTCTTCTCTTCTCTTCTTCCTGTGTTACTACGAGTGGAATTTCTGGAATATTGGGGAATTTTAGTTTATTTTAGATGTCGAATATCAGATTTTTTTTTGGTCCAATTAAAAATGTGTATCATTTTCCTTTTAAATTTTAGTTAGTTAATCATAAAGTGTCATTTTAGTCAATACTGGATTTTTTTAATATCACACTGTTACACACATAGTTTTATGGTTAGGCTAATTTCAGCACTTTTTTATTTCTTTCACTCTCATCAACTGCATTTTGACAAGGGCAATCCCTTAATGCAGTTATCAGACTGTACCTTTTAATTAAGGCTGTCATGCCTGTATATTAATTTTAAGAGCTTTGGCTTCAAAATGACCATTTCAAAGAATGGGCGTTTAAAAGTAAATGGCAGAAAAAGTAATTGTAAAATTTTAAACCTGCTATTGAGCAATCAAATATGGCGGATGAAGCACTTCGCAGACACATAAACAGTTTTTTTTTTTTTTTTTTTTTAATCTGAGGTAAATTATCCATTGTTGTTTTAATAATGGCTATTAAAGTCATCCAATGTTATATTCAAGGTAAAATCATTTTATTATTATGCAAACAGAAGCTTGTTTTTCCATCCATTAGATGTCATAGAAGTTCAGTGGTAATAAGTGAAACGTTAGGGAATTTATTATTTGGTTTAAAGTGGGAACCGTCCTCTTCTTCTTGTTTTTTTCCTTGTCATCAAATAATATCTGTGTGTTTGCTCCAGGTGGAGAATCGTCTGTGTCTTTGCTGTGAGCCTAAGTCATGCTCTCTAAAGGAAGATGATACTTTAGTGCTCTACCAACATAAAGACTGCCATGCTGTGCGTCACCAGCTTAAGGTTTGTGCTTTAACCTGTGTGTTTGGCTGACACAATGAGCTTACTTGAAAACCTGTTTACTTGAGCCTGTTGCAGAGCCTACGTGGAAAAATATTCAGCCATATCCTTCACTTTGTTGTAAGAATTATTTTTGGAAGTTTTGCTTTTTAATCATGACGCAAATGTACGTTGACAGGAAACAAAGTTGGAGAGACAGGATTGGGAAAGTCCTGCGAGTGAGGATTCAAACTTTGTGATACTTGCAGCACAGTATGTGGACGTACTGACCACTATGCTATTGGGGCTGACATTTGCAATTAATAACACACAGAGGGCAGCTAAAACATTGAATTCAACATTGAATTTTGAATATATATCATCATATCATCAATATATTCCAATATATCAAACTTTATAGTATTTTATTTTAAAACACACTCCAGTATTTGTTTTACAGTGCTAAATGTTTTGGTGGCCAAACTGAGTACCTTTTTTGTTTTTATGGGGATATCTAAACTTTTATCATATCATACATCACATTCAGGTGTCTGAATATGCTTGAGTTTAAAAGGATAGTTCACCCAAAAATGAAAAATTATGTGACATATTAAGTCTAATTCACTCCAAGATGATCATTAAAGGGCACATATTTTACCCCTTTTACAAGATGTAAGATAAGTCTTTGGTGTCTCCAGATTTTGTCTGTAAAGTTTCAGCTCAAAATATATCAGATTATTTATTATACCGTGCAGAATACATGCATTTTGCCCTCAGAGCAGTGTAGCTGTTTTTGTAGCCTGTGCCTTTAAATGCAAATGAGCTGTTTTTTCCCTGCCCACTTTTCCTACGTGTCTGCTTCTCCTGCATTATGTCAGATAAACAGCAGTCAGTGACAGAGACAGACGCGGATGAAGCAGAAATCCTGCTCATGTGCTGGAGTTAATTCAAGCCCTTCTGAAACTATGAGTCACACACAAATGCCGTTACAATGTTTGTAGTACACACACAGACATACACGCATGTTTACTGACACCAATGCGGCTCTGGTGATTCCTTCGGTTCTGAATCACAGCAATTTTACAGTCTTTACTTTATTACAAACATGCTCTGTTTTAAATATACATTTCAACTTGTAAAAGTCTTTCTTGAGGTGCAGCTGATCACAGAGAGTTGGAACAGATCTTTTAATCCCAATTTCTTTGCAAACCCTGTTCTGTGTACATGTTTAGACGCGTTACTATCAGTGTTGTGCTAGTTACTGAAAAATAGTAGCTAGTTACTTCATTTAAAAATTAAGTCAGTTACTTTATTGATAACCTACACCATAAGGTATTGCATTAAGGCTCGTACACACCGGGACGCTTTTTGTTTGGGTTTATCGTTGGCGTTTTTCGAGACGTTTTTCCGGATTCAAACCCAAGCGATTTTCACAGGCGTCGAGCAGAAGAGTATGCAAAATCACTCCTTGACATTAGATGGAGCTACAAAACTTTAAGCTTCTGACACCTGCTTGTAACACAGAAAAAGAAGACAAAGTTGACACGCTTGTTGTTATGGATGGTTCAAGTATCAGCTCCAGCTCTAGCGATGAAGAAATGATTATTGTTCACCAGTGCAATAGCAGCTCCACGTTCATATCGCCTCTGGGCATCTTCTTCAATGTGCGCTCGCATTGACAGTTTTGCGCTTGAGCGCCTCCAAGTGCTGTTTACTGTAACTTCAGCAGCTCTGTGCACATGAACAAAAGTGGCAAGCTGATTGGTGGAGAAGGTTTTGACGCGATGCGTCAAAACAAAAAAACGAGCATGAGGCGTTTTTTAAAAAATGACGCTTTTGCGCCTGCCGTTTTGCGCATTGGTGTGCACGATCACATTGACGCCCTTTATTTAGTCACGAGGCGTTAAACGTCGACGGAAAATGCAAGCAAAAAATGTCTTGGTGTGCACGGGCCTATACTGTTAAAAGTAATTTTTTTGTTACTTTTCCAAAAAACATTTTTAATGCTCCCATTAATGCCCTTATAACATCACTTCAGTGTTGCATGGTTGATCAGCTATTGATCAGCATCACAGTTTTAATTAATTTGCATTCTCACAAATAAAACACAGACAGACTTGAACAAAAAGTACTTTTTAAACACTAATTTATTTAAGTCAGCACAAAAATGAAAATATCACAAGGTGATAAACCAGCTGAATAATATATTCAGAAACAAAAAGCAAAAACTAAAGTTACTTCAGCATCATAAAACTTTGTATTTAACCCTTAAACATGTTTCTTCACAGCTTGAGTATGAAAATAGTGACAATATACAACAAACACAAAACCTTTATGAAATAAATAAATGAAAGTAATTTGAATTATTATTTAGAAAACTTGGATTTGGATTTATTAATTTGGAAAACTGCACTCCTACAACCCTATTTTAATGTCAGGAAATTTAAAAAGAGACTTGTTGTGTTTATATCACTCCAATACGACAGCAGTGGACACACTAGACCCACACACAGTTCTGTTCAAACAGCTGCTAAAAGTCAGTTTTACATCATAGGTGCCATTTAATGAAAATATTTAGCTGAAATCGTGGTCCTTGGTGATTAATAAAAAACAATAGTTACCAGCACTTTAAGAGTCAAAAAAACATATACAGGCAACTCAAAATGAATACCTGAAGCTCTTGATGATACACTAAGGTTTTATGAAGTGAAACGAACAGTCTGTGGTAGAAACTGATTATTTACAATATTATTTCCTCTGGACCTTGATATGCCGGTAGCCAATATTTTGCATTTTATAAGTCACCAAAGATCTCAATTTATGTAAAAAAATCATCTTTAATTTTCTACTCGAGAGGATAATCACTTACATGGCCTGAGGATAAGATAGAATGAACAGCAAGTTTTCATTTTTGGCTGAACCTCTCCTTTAAACATTATTAACTATTATGATTATTATTAACATGAATTATTGTGCATGTGTACAGGATCTGCTGTTTAGTGCGTGTGGCCTGAGTATTCTGTCCACCATTATCTGCACTCTGTCCACAGTCACCTGCAGCATTCATATCTTCTCTCTTGACCTGCTGCATCTGGTGAGACAAAATACACAAAATTCAAAACACTGAAATAATACTTTCCTTTCATGTTACAGTGCATAGATAGACTCTTCACCCATTCTCTCATTCCGCTCTATTTTTTTTTTTTTTTGTAGCTGGCTCCTCATCGCTCTCGCTCTGTCAACCCAGAATGCACTACACCTCAAGATGCATTTCTCAGTAACATGATGGATTTCGAGGAGTTTGTTCCACCCATTCCTCCACCACCTTACTACCCTCCTGAATACACTTGCAGCTCTGAGACTGATGCACAGAGGTGAAAACACACACACACACACATACACACACACACACACACTGTTTTTTTTTTTCATAATGTTGGTATATGACTTTAAGCTGATTTAAGCATAACACAAATTATGATTTTGTATGAAAGCATTTCAGGATTTTTTTATATCATTTATTGAATTTTTCTATAATATTTGCAATATAAAACATTTATACAGTTCAAAATCCATATTTGGCAGCTTCAGAATATCCTGCACAAACCCAGCAGAAAAATAAGGTCTTCTCTAGTGTAACAATCAGTGATTTCCACTGAAGTTTCTGAAGTTCTCATCTTCGTCCAGCCATGTCATGCAAGTTTATGAGATGGAAGGTTTGGAGAAGGAACATTAAGTACGTTTGCATGGACACCAATAATCAGATTTGATACGATTAAGACAATACTCTGATTAAGAGTTGTTAACACTTTATTTTGATGGTCCATTTAAGTATTAGTAGACTCTCAGCTTAATATCTGTTGATACTGACATTTAACAATCCTTCAACCGACATGGAACTGACTATAAGAAACTTTGTAAGTACATGTCAACTTACACTAACCCCAACCCTAACCCCAACCTAACAATCTACTTATAATCTACTGAGAATTAGTTGCAATGTAACTTAAATTCAACTAACGGATCATCAAAATAAAGTGTGACCTAAGAGTCTACCACATAAACAACGATTTTTGATTAATTTAATCGAAATAAACTAAAATCGAATTAAGACGTGGAAATCATATGCCTATTTTGTCACATTATTGAAGTGCAGTACAAACATGTAATCACCTTAAACTATTACCGTCATGTAGGACTTTTTGCCGCATTTTGCGACAGGAGTTTTGTATACACACACACAGCTGTTTGACACTATTTTCTGCACCTACCGAGTCAGTAAAGGACCACAGACACACATTTGTCATAAACAAAAAAGCAAAAACAGACTAGACTGGGCTAGCAGGGAAGAGCAGGGCTGGACACAACAGGACAAGGCAATAATCGACGACGAACTGGCACAGGACAACAGACGTGAGCACACTATAAAGGAGAAATAATTAATTAACTGACAGGTTAACAGGATAATCTAATAATGGGTTAACAAGAAGGGTGGGAGTAGACAATAGACAGGACAACACATGACACACAGACACAACACAAGCTATGTGCTCACATAAAACAGGACTAGAACATTTACAGTGTGTTCACATGAAACACAACACTAAAGCACGTGGCACATGTAAACATGAATCACGTGCTAAACACAACACCAACAGAAGACTGAATGCAAGACACGAGTACACAATAAATAAAAACACTCACCGTGCACTCACACATGCAACGTGCATATCCCATCCCAGCGCAAACCGAAACCAACTAGACTGAGACGCTGAGAATGAAACACCATGCTGCAGACAGAACAAACAAGAATACTGGAACCAAGCACAACGTATTAGACAGGACTAGTGTCTGGACTCTCTCCATTAAAACAAGAATTAACAAGACCGAAGTGGCAGAATCCTGACAAAAACATGTAAAACAGGATCATGAAAAAAACTTTCAAAAAGCAACTCATGTAAACACCTTAATTATACTATTGTCTTAATCAGATTAAGGCAAATAATTTGATTACTGATGTCCATGTAAACATAGTCATTGTCTAAACATTGTTAGTGTTTGAGTCTATTTAATAGATTTCCTGGGAATAAGTAAGTAACCTTTAAAGAAAACCTTTTTTTAAAATTGTATTTGCTCCATACTTACTAGAGATTCTCTGACAGATTATTTGATGACTATAGTGGTATGGTTGTAGGATGCAATAGGGGCTGTAAAATGAAAGTTTTAAAGCACAACAGTTCCTGTCTCATCTAGAATGTGACTGGTGATTTCTGGGTTTGTGTAAAAAGTGTCCTGCTGAATTCAATATTATGTCTCCTGTTGTTTTTCATGGCTGCATTTTCTGCGTGTTTCTGCAGTGTCACATATAATGGATCAATGGAGAGTCCAGTGCCTCTCTACCCAACCGACTGCCCTCCTCCTTATGAGGCAGTGATGGGTCAAAGGGCTCCTAGCCAGGTACATGTGTAGTGACTAGCATATATATGATATATATGATATTTTATGATAACTATTTAGACATATTTAAATGATAGAATAGAATGAATGCTGGAAACCATGAAAGGTTTTAATGGTTTTTTGATGAACAGAAGGAAAGTTTAGACAGCAGATATGTGAAATAGAAATATTTTGTAACTTTAGTTGTGGTTGCTGTCACTTTTGATTAACCTTGCTAAATAAAAGTGTTAATTTATCACTTCATTTGTTCATTTGTAATACTTTGGTCATCATGTTGACACTACCACTGTCTGTAGGCCACAGTGTATGACACTCAAGCTGGTGAACTTTCCGGAGAGAGAGGAACTTCCACAGCTTTTAGTGGTGAAGGTGAGTATTTCCTGTTTCCATCTAGCTTTAAATGGCACCTATTTTACCCCTTTTTTAAGATTTAAGATAAGTCTTTTGTGTCTCCAGAATGTGTCTGTAAAGTTTCAGCTCAAAACACCCATCAGATTATTTATTATACCTTTGAGAATATTAAAATGTACTGCTCTGAACAAAATGTAACTGTTTTTGGTGCCTGTGTCCTTTTAAGCTAGTTCTTCCCACCCACTGTTCACACGTGACTGTCAATGGGCCTTCGTCTCCGTCAGATAAACAGCACAGTGACAGACAAGAAGGAAGCAGATCTCACGTAACATTTATGAGAAATTGCCTCAAAATAGGAGTGCCCTTTAAGATGTGTTTTTAGGAAATCTGATCACAATGGGGTATGGTATTGCTGTGCACAACCGTTCAAATATTCAGTTCAGTTCATCTTTATTCCTATAGTGCTTTCTACAATGTAGATTGTGTCAGAGCGACTTGACATAGATGAAGAAGAGAGTAAAAGCCATACTTTGTCATATTGTGGAGCATTCCAGCAATTCAGGCAGGCAGGAAAGTATAGAATGTCGGTGTAGTTCTATTTTAGTTTCAGTTCAATTTAGTATAAATGTCATTGTTGTTGAAGTTCAGTTTAGTTCAGGTTAGTATAATCTAAATGTCACTGCTGAAGGACAATCCACTTAAGGCTGATTCATGCTTCTGCATCAAGCGTACGCGTATTGTCCGGTGCAGCCTTCGCGCAGTCACGTAGCCCTCGCCATGGCTGACACCGATGCTGACGCACACCTTTTAAAAAATCAAAACAACCTGTAGCTCAAGCTCTGTGATTGGTCAGCTTGGTACCAGTGATGAGCGTGGGCGGTGCTAAAAGCTGCGAGCCCAATGGAGCGTGTGTTTACAAGTGTCAAGTCCCGTGAAAGGAGCTCTATAGATGGAAACTTTTGTTTTGTGTACCTTTTGATTAAAGTTGTTGCACGTTCGCTGGTTCCCGCCTCTGAATGAGTGAGTTTTAGCTATTTGTACCATTCAGAAAAAACAAAACACCTGTGAAGAAACTCGACACAGAGGAACATAAAAAACTAATGCCAGCTAGCTTTTTAGAAGTGTTATTACAGAGCAACACAAACAGCGAGCAGAGCTATAAATGCACAGCTACACGCAAGGCTTCGACACTCGCCACAGAAGTATAAATCAAGCTTTAAGAGGAATTACACTGATGCGCAGCTGCATCATTCCAAACTAAACAAGCCAGAGCTGACAGTGACAAGGAACCAAACTTCACCAATTGACAGAAGTGTAGGAAAAAAAAACTGGAAAGAAACCAGGCTCAGCTGTTTGCATTCAGTTTCCCCTGGCCAACTGTCCTGGACTGATCTGTAGTCTGGATGTTGAGGGCTTGAAAATAATGGACATCAGTTGTGGAGAAGGTGCAGGTTCAAGTAGGTTATTTGGGCGGATGTTCAAACTAGTTGATGGGATCGATGTCGAGACTTGTCTGTCAATTGGGTCTTTGCAGGAATCAGTCTTACACTCTAGATTCATCATTGACCACAATAGCCATCTGCTAAGTATAAAGGCTGGATTAATGATCATGTGGACCTAAGCAGAAACAGACATATAAAAATGAGCATAGATATGCTCAAATTGCAGTGTCTATTTGGGAAGTTCCACGTTTCTGGCTCTGGTTACCCAGATTAATGCAGCGTAACAATCCTTTGCAGGATTTAAATTCCAAAGATATGACTTTGTGGTGTAAGTCTCTTGTAATCACCAATGTTCAGATTTTATGTAACATCTTACATCAGGTATTGTTAAGTTTATATGAGTACTGCTGAATGTACGAATCTGTGTGTATATGTGTATATTTTGTATATTCTTTCTCTCAGTGTCAATGGACAGTGGCTCTCTGTTGATGTCTGAGATTGTGGATATTCCAGATGACAGCTCCCCGTCTGAGGACTCCTGCCTCATGGAAGTTGGCGTTGGTGTTCGGGCCAGATCGCGAGGGGTCAGCGAGGGAGGGGAGGGGGGAGAGTGTGCCAACTTCCGCTCTTCCCCACAACATCCTGAAGGAATGGTGGCAGCTGCTACCGGACGACGCTGTTTCAGAGGCGAGAGATCCAACTCCTGCTCCTCCCCAAGCACATATAACACCTCTACCTACAGGTGGGAACAACTTCCGTGTTAGATCAGATCACTAAATCTGATGTGTTTTCCCTTTATTGAGCTGATGACTGCGTAGACCAAATAGGTGCTGCTAAATTTGTTAGTGAATTTGGCCTATTGAAAGGAACTGACCTACATGGGTCTCACAGTTCGGTTTGGTTACATTTATCATGTCATTGCTTCGGTTCAATTCGATATCATGATGCATTGACAATGCACTGCATTCTCAATATTCAATTTTACTTTACATCTATACATTTTTGACAATAAATACAAGCAGTCAGCTATATGAACTAAACCTTTAATTATACCTGCTTAATGAAAACATGCTTCTTTAATTGATCAAATATCACATAAGTAATAATGACATGATCATTGTTTTTCGCTGCTCAGTGAGTAGAAGAGATGGAGGTTTTTACAGTGTGCCCTTAGCAGTGACACAGGGGATCTTGGGTTCTACTGTACCTTCAGATTCAGTTAAAGACATGTGTTTTTTAAACATTTTTAACCCTCCTGTCGTGTTCACCTCCCGCCCCTTACTTTAGTGTTCATGGTCAACATTGACCGGACGGTTTTAACTGCTCTTAAATTAGCACCAAAAACATTTTTTGTCCAAATTTTTATTCAACATTCTTTAGCTGTGAACAATGTCTCAGAGTAGTGTTTGACATGAATTTATAGAATTAAACATAAAATAACTGCAGTGAAAATACAAATAGTGAGTCAGTGAGTTGGGGTGGTGTACAGTATATGGGGATGTTTTCTGTCTGATGGATGAATATAGTCTGGATACCCATTTATTACACCACAGGTGTAACAAAATTGACTAAAACACTCAAAATTCAATGAAAAAGGTGATCATCACTTTTATATCTTCAAGTGCATAGCGTGGAGGGTATCATAAGGCCTTGAGGAAATCAGATGTAAAACACAATATTTAAGATTGTTTTAAGTTGTGAATCTGTCAGATTTGACCCAAACACGACAGGAAGGTTAATTACTCAAACTTGCGTATCGCCTTCCCCAAAATAGTATGATGCTTGCATTTCGCCTCGCAGGATGCTACACGGTTGTGCTTCTTGCCTTTCTCACCATTGTATTTTACCACAACAAATGACTTCAGTTAGTGCATCATAAACGGCTATGGCTTGTTACTAATCCAATTCCAAATTACCTTCTTCTGCATTACAATGCGCAATAGAATCTATTAATTTTGACACTCCTACAAAAGATCACTGGTTTTGTTTCTTTTTTTTCAGATTATTTTCTTATTCTTTATTGAATTTCGGATTAAGAAACGCACCCGTGACTTTCAAAGGATGATAAACCAGCTTGTGGCAGAACTTTTAGGTTGTGGCATCCATTTTGATGAGGTAGATATTTGTAGTGATACTTGGTAACGGCATATTGAGTTATTTCGATAGAGACACACCTTACAATGCACAATAGAATCTATTAATTTTGACACTCCTACAAGAAATCATTGGTTTTGTTACATCTTTCAGATTATTTTCTTATTCTGGAATGAATTTCGGATTAAGAAACGCACTGGTGACTTTCAAAGGATGATAAACCAGGTTGTGGCAGGATTATCAGGTTGGAGCATCTATTTTGATGAGGTAGATGTTTGTAGTGATACTTGTGAACAGCATATGGAGTTATTTCGATAGAGACACACCTTACTGTTAAATGAGTTTGTGAAAGCAACTGTTGTGTCTGGGAAGGGAAGTGAGACATTGGTAACGTTACTCCCATTTCAAGAATGAGTACATGATAATGAGTGATTCCCTGTTTTTTCTGTGAAAATAAAATCTAATACGTTTTCTTGGGATGACTATTACTCAGGGTTTTGCTCCAATTTGTCTTTTGTCTTTAGCCCATTAACCAAACTTGTTGAAAGTGTCTGTTCCATTAGTTTGTCTTCTGGTCTTCTGCCAACAAGCTTTTGATAATGTGAATCTTTTGCTTTTCTCTGATCTGGTTTTAGCAGCGCCACAGTTTGTAAGCATCAATAAAGTCAGCATGGAACGGAAGCTGCAATATATTCTTTTATTTGTGACAGTTATATGGAGGTAAATGGCTTCCACACAAGAAGCGAATGTAGGGCAATTTGATTTTGTCCATCGGAAACTGATTTAAGCATTGTAGCTTGCATTTGCCTAAGCTAGGGTGAACAGATGTCCCTGTTTTACGAGGGTAAACCTGATTTCTGGTGTCCTGTTATTCGTATGAGCTGTCCCTGGAAATGTCCCTGCCAACAAAGCCTGCTGGTAACAAGAGTAACCACATAGTTAGAATTTTAACAAACAGAAGGGTCCATAAACTGATTGTTAGTTGCTCCATTTGGGGTGTTTTTTCCCAAAAGCATTGTTAGCCAACTGTAATGCCACCTATAGTTGCATCATAACCAACATAGTTGAAAGACATGAATTTTCCATGACCAGGCAAGTGTCGATTCAGCATGTTCAATCAGTGAAAAGGAGCTTAGACAGACGTCAACAGTGGTAACAAGGGGTAACACATTGGTTCAATGCCTGTTTGCTCTCTGTGGGTGTTTGCTGGTTATAAATAACATAAGTATAAATAAGTTATAAATTAGCTTCATTGTTTCCACCACAGGTCTCCAGTCCTGCGACGCCAAGCCCTGTTGGCTAGTAGCTGCTCTCAGTTGGAGTTCTTAACAGGATCTCAGCATTCTTCCATCCCTGAAATCAGAGTTCGGCCCTGCACCCCCTCCCGACGAGGCTCCTCGTCCGTATTCAGCAACCCACCTTCCACAGCCCCATCAGGTCCAGCTCAGGACCGTCCAGACCTCACAGTACAGGCAAACCCTCCACGGCCAGTTTTCCGTGAGCAGATTGTTCGGGATCGAAAAGACAGCGATGGCTTCTTACCTCTTCTTAGGTCACACAGTGAACCAGGACTAAGCTCTTCCACAGATACAGGTATGAAATCACCATATGCATTGTCTGGGATTTATGAGAGCCTGCAAGCCAAGGTGACATCAGGTGTGTTTTCGCATCTTCTTTTCTCAGGGGATTTCAGTCTCTCAGGAGGCAGTAAAGGAGTCAGTGAGGGGGGATCGCAGACCTCATCAGAAACAGGTAAGTGTTTACTGTTATGATTAACTCTTTCCTTACGATCATTTATCACACAACTCTTTCCTGCCATTGACATAGGGGTGGTATTGTGTATCTTATGAAATAGTACAGAATCTTTGCATTCAAAATTCAAGTGATGGAGCAGCAGAATTCATTCATTCATTCGTTTTCCTTCGAATTAGTGTCTAATTTATCAGGGGTCACCACAGCAGAATTAACCGCCAACTACTCTGGCTTATGTTTTACGCAGCGGATGCCCTTCCAGCCGCAATACAGTGCTGGGAAAGATCAGAGTAAAAACATTAAGTACTTGTAAGCTAACCTGACCATCAGACCTTTGACAGAATGTACATAAATGTGTACAAAACATAAAGTTGTTCAGCCGAAATGTTGATCTGACAAAGAGGTACATGGCTGTGGGAGTTTTAGGAGGGCAGATGCACTATATCTGTTCCACCTACGTTGCGCTAATTGTTCTGAATCTAATCCGAAAGTAATTCTAGCCAAAGAGCTCTGTTTTTCACATTCAGATCCAGTTAAAATTCAATGCGTGAAGTTTATGGCCATCATAATTTTCTGAAAATGATCACAAATCCTAGAACTGGCACTTAAAGGGCACCTAGGTTACCACTTTTTCCAGATTTAATATAAGTCTTTTGTGTCTCCAGAATGTGTCTGTAAAGTTTCATCTCAAAACACCCATCAGAGTTTTTATTATACCTCTTATAAGTTTCTATTTTGTAGCATTTAGCATCAGCTAGCGGTTTTTGTGTACTGCGCCTTTAAGGCTAGTCCTTCACGCCCACCGTTTCCACGTGCCTGGCAGCGGCTCCCTCGGCTGCGTCAGACAACAGACAAACACGAAGGAATAAGATCTCATGTAATGTTTGTGAGGAAAAACTACAGTAAGAACTTTACCAATGAGTATTTGATGCATGTTGTGGAGTTGCAAGGATGAGTCACACACAATGTCATTACAAAGTTCACGCACACACACAAATACACACACAGCGCTGACAGGCACACACATAGACAGCGTGCGTTTAGCTTTGCACTGTTTTTGCATGCAAATGTGACAGGATACACATTAATATCCACTGCTGTATGGATATCTGTTATGTTAATGTACAAAATAAACCTGATTTAACGTCCACAAACCGGGATTGAAGCGTCTTTTATAATTGTTCTGACACGCGGCTGTGTTGATGAAGTAAATCTGAAGTAAATCGCTGTAATTCATTACAAACATGCACTGTTTTAAAAGATTTTAAACTTGTAAAACTCACTCTTGATCACATTTGATGATAATTGATGATCCTAGCGAACTGAACAGACTTTTATTTATGGTTGCTTAGTTTGCGCACGTCCTGGTCCTGTGTCTGGTTGATATGATTATACACGTTACTACGGAGACATGTTAATACGCAGCTGTCAATCAATTCGGTGGGCGGGGGGACCGCACTCCTACGTCAAGTTGCGGTTGGTCTCAAAACCGCTCCAATTGGTCCACCGTTTTTATGTTGTTAAATTGAAAAAAAAAGCACTGGGTGTGTTTATATCACCCCAATATGACGGTCTATACACTATATCCACACATATGCCTGTCCAAACAGCTTGAAAAGTAGATTTTTCACCATAGGTGCCCTTTAAAGAATATCTGTCTGGAAAGAATAGTAAAAAGTGTTCTTTATTTTTATTTCTATTAGGGTTGTAACGACATACAAACTGTGATGTATATGCAAACTGTGATATCGTGATACCACATCAAATCTTGACAAAGAGGTTCATTTAAAGTTCAAAATCTTGCTTTCAATTGAATGTTTATAGAGTTGTTGTGAAATCTCCAGGCTCCTGAGCTTAAAATTTACCAGTTGCATTTCTGTTCACCCGCATTTATGTTTCAGCAACTGCTAGTCCTGTTTAGCAACTTCTCACTCAGTCACATTGAGGTAGTCAGGTGGAAGTTCGATAAATATCACAATTTCTGAGCAACAGAAGAGCAGTGAGAAGATCTTCTTTTTATTTTGGCTGTGAAGCTCCAGTAGAACTGCGTCTTTCTGAATACAGCTTGTGTTACAAATAATCATCGATTTTTAGCTTTATTTTTAACAAAATCCCTGATCAATTGAATCTTTTCAGAGCTGTTATGCTGGCATGGCAAAAAGGCTGATGTTAAAAATGGAGCAGATAAAAAGTACTGTATGAAATGCTCAACAACAAACCTGCCTCCCAGGCAAGGGATTTCATTTCTCATGCAATATTTTTAAAGGGACAGTATAAAAAAACAACACTTCACAACAAGGTTGCATTTCTTAATATCAGTTAACTAAAATAGTTAATACTTGTAATAAATACAATAAATGTATTACTATTTCTAGTACTCTTTAATTGACCTGATCTAAAGTGAACTAATAAACGCTTCATTTTTTTAAATGAACTATTATTAACAAAGATTAACAAATGCTGAGTTAAACTAAGTAACTAAGTTAAACTAGTTTAGTTAACTAAGTTAAACTAGTTAAATACTATGCAAAAAGTATTGACCTATAAAATTAACAAACATTTTTGTAACAGTTTTCTTATTAATTTTTTATTTATTTACTTACTAACTAAACTGAATCCCTATCTCTATAATTGAATTCTTTGGTTTATTTGTGTCACTCAGGAGTATTGTCTGGAGCTGGTTTGCTGCCTCGCTCCTCTATGGCACTTCCTGCTTCCCTGCCCAGAAAGGGTAGCATAAAGGCTTTGAGTAGCCGGTTGCCCATCAAACAGGCCCCTGCTACATCGCTGCGTTTGCCCAAAGACTGTGCACGCTCTCTTGGAGACCTCAAGGTTAGTCTTTTTAATGTCATGGAAGCAAAAATCTGAAGATCCCTTATGCCCAATAATACAATGAAGTAGGGCTACCCCTAGTAGTCGACTAACCATTAGTGGAATAGAAGAGGCTTGATTTTATTAATAAACAATCTTTCTGCTTGCAGTTGTTGTGAATTGAAGAAGAGACAAACCATCAGAAATGTTTGGTATTTTCAAACAAAATATTACAGAATCCATTACAGGATCAGTAGAAAAATCTTGTTTTCTTATTATTTGAATGTAAATCTTATTATTTGTTAGATAAAAGCCACAGCTGTGCCTGGAACTTACAATATGCATTACTTTGGAGACATCATACTGTATTTCACACATAGGCAGTCAGACCTGATGTGCCTAGAACATATCATTTGCATTACTTTGGAGAAACGACACTGCTTTTTGCACATAGGCAGTCAAACCTGATCCCTCGGAATGCATCTTACAATGTAAAAAACATGATTTATATATTTAAAGAAATGTGTAATCTATCACAGTGCATCAGTTGTGCATGTCAGAATAGTCAGTAAGTAATAGCATGAATACTCTGTTTGATCAACTCTTGATTAATAGTGTATCACTTCCATCATTTGGTGAGTTATGAACAGTCCCAGAGTTCGCATGAACCGCACATTAGACAACCCCTTTAAGGCAGACTTGGGTACGGTCCACGATTGCGACTGCAACTTCGTCCAAGCGCACAGAGACCAACCTTAATTTATAAAGCGCATTTCTAGCAGCAAATCTGGTCTGCGTTTTTTTTATTTGAATCACACCTGCATACCAGTTATGTGCATCCTTTATATAGAGAACAGAATTCAATTCAATTCATCTTTATTTGTATAGCGCTTTTACAATGTAGATTGTATCAAAGCAGCTTCACATAGAAGATTATAGTAAATTGAAACAGTGTCAGTCCAGTTTTCAGTGTTGAAGTTCAGTTTAGCTCAGTTCAGTGTGGTTTAATATTCACTGCTGAGAGTTCAAACACTGAAGAGCAAATCCATCGATGCGCAGCTTTTGAATGCCTACTTTCTTAACCAATTCAAATGGAAAATTCTTTGATTATGTAACTCATATTAAAATTACAGGCACATCCTGTACTGTGGAGATGGCGAATCAGTGTCATATGAACATTTATATGCATTTATGAATGCATTATATCATCTTTGCATCCAATTACAAAAAACAAATTACCGCTTATGCGAGGTGTTTCTAATTCAGCGTCTATGGAGCTGAGAGTAAATTTGACATTATTCTCTCCTCTGGCTGTCGTCATCAGTCTCACTATTTTTTTCCTTTTACTGGAAGTCTTGATAACACCCTCATGGAGGTTTTCTTTCATTATTTCAGCAAATAGGATTGTTAAAAAATTATTAGTTGTACTCTCCCATTCACTGCGCTCTAAGTTTACCCAACCATGATGCCTTCAGCTACTGAGAAACCCGGAAATGTGAAAAGGGTCTGTAAGTTATTAAAATATTAATGCAGTCTCCATATGGGTTTTCCCTTACACATACACAATTATTACTTCTGCCAGTGTACTATGACAAGCTTTATGTGTGCACTTGAACGCTTATTAGGTTATGTAGATAATTAAATCCTCACTATTATGATTTAAATGACGGTTTATTAATAAACATCCATTTAGTCGACTGATGACTTGATATAAATGACCCAGTCCAGTGTTTCTCAATCACGTTCCTGGAGGACCACCAGCTCTGCACATTTGCCATGTCTCCTTAACCAAACACACCTGATTCAGATCATCAGCTCCTTAGCAGAGACTGAGTAATGGGTGTGACAGACAAAGGAGACATCCAAAACATGCAGTGTTGGTGGTCCTCCAGGAACGTGGTTGAGAAACACTGACCTAGTCAACCTGGAAAATCTTAAGTCGAGGGCGATTCTACCATAAACACATTTCAGTTCAGTTCAGATTTGTAATGCACTGACTGATTTTGTTTTTTATTTTGTTGATTTTCCTCACAGGTCACCCGAGTTTTAGTGCAGCGTTTCCTGCAGAGATCCAAACGTAACTTAGCCCATGCTTCTGACCATAGTGCAAACTGTACTCAGGGGCCTAAAAGGAGGACTGGAGGAGAGGGAAATCTGCCTTTAGAACAGGTGAAACATTGGCAGATCTAAAAATAAAAACTTTAAGTTCAGCTAGAATTTAGTGTAGTACTGTTAGTACAAAAATAACCCATTACGCGTCTGTGTTTCAATGAAGGTGCTTCGTAACTCTATGGGAGCCAATAGGGGGCAGCAGCAGCACGTCCACCACCACTGCCGTGGACATCACCACTCCCATAGTGACAGTCGCCATAACGCCCGTAGCAATGATGATGACCCTGTAAGAGCCAGAGGAATCCACCTGCGCAGCTGCGGAGACCTGAGCTCCACATCAGTGGTCTCACTGCGCCGGCTTCACCCACCACACGGGTCATCAGGAGCGCTTTATTCAGAATCTGCCCTCTGAAACAGGGCGAGCGATTCTGAAATAAATCCCTGAAGAAAAGATAACAGGTGGGAAATAGATTTGAGATGAGGAATTCATCTTGCGGAAAGCAAAAGCAGATGTGCTTTTGGAAATCTCAAAAGTTTTTTGCTATTCTTGCCATACTAAAAAGACTCAACATTACATAACAATAACATTTTAGACCCACTGCTGTCTGTGCCAGACAAGATCCTTCTGTTTCGTCTTTTCTTTCATTTTAGGGCTTCTTTTTCTCACTCACTGTTTGCGTAGATATGGAAAGAATGCAGCACCTCTGACACTGCTGCTTATCTTCACAGCTCATTACAAAGCACTTATAAAAATACAAACAAGCAAAGCCGTAACCATGAGTGGAGGAGGGGCTTTTTCATCTTATTATCTAATGTTGGGCTCACATTACAGGAGTTTTTCAACCCTAACTGATTAAGAAATCTGGTTCCAGCATGCACATAAAGAGAATCTACTTTTCTTTCCATTTCGATGAGGTTAATAAGATTTTCATTCCAGAGGCAGTGCCTCATGTAATCCAATGGTGAAGTAGAATAGTGCAGAGTCATGATAACAAAATGGAAATTGTAACAACATCATTTAAATTAGGATCAGCACAAACATCTACTGTACATTGAAGACAACCAGGAAAAAGTGACACAGTGTATATTTTAATAGACATTTACACTCACCGGCCACTTTATTAAATACACCCATCCAACTGCTCGTTAACGCAAATTTCTAATGAGTCTGATGAGTCTCAGTTACTGCAGCAACATTCGGATGGTAGGGTCAGAATCCTGCCTTGTATCAATGGTTCAGGCTGGTGGTGTAATTGTGTGGGGGATATTTTCTTGGCACACTTTGGACCCATTAGTACCAATTGAGCATTGTGTCAACGCCACAGCCTACGTGAGTATTGTTGCTGACCATCTCCATCTTTTTATGACCACAGTGTACCCATCTTCTGATGGCTACTTCCAGCAGAATAACATGCCATGTCATAAAGCGTGAATAATCTCAGACTGGTTTCTTGAACTTGACAATGAGTTCACTGTACTCAAATGGCCTCCACAGTCATCACATCTCAATCCTATAGAGCACCTTGGGGATGTGGTGGAAGGGGAGATTCACATCATGGATGTGCAGCCGACAAATCTGCAGCAACTGTGTGATGCTATAATGTCAATATGCACCAAAATCTCTAAGGAATATTTCCAGTACCTTGTTGAATCTATACCACGAAGGATTAAGGCAGTTCTAAAGACAAAGGGGGTCCAACTGGATACTAGTCAGGTGTACCTAATAAAGTGGCCGGTGAGTGTATGTAGCAATATTCACTGATGCTCCAACAGTTAATGTTTACATTTGCTAGCCTAGCACACTGGCAGTTTTCTGTATTCACATGGTACATGTAAAACCGATGTGGTTTCTTACCAGTTCCTCTTTTACAGTATGAGCTGTTATGATGACATTATATAGGCAGTCATTTTGTTTCATGAGTGCCTGTATCATTTAACATTTTAACAAGGTCATTGATCTCCAAAGTTCTACAGATTTGTGCTGCAGGTTTTGTGGTTGTAATTTCAAAATAATGTCCGTCACTTTTTGGTTTATGAAATGTTACTGATGTAAACAGTCGGAACATCCCATTTTAAAATCCCAATTATTGCATTTGTTTGATATCATTTGGGATGTCATGCTTTGTGTAAGAAAGATCAAAACACATTACCAGATAATATGTGCTGAACATTGGAACCACAGTCCTGGATAAGTTTTTGATTATTATTATTTTTTTTTTATTTAATTTTTTTTTTTTCAAGAGAGGAAGATCTGGGATAAATCAAAATATAACTCCTGTAGTTTGAGTCTTGCTTAAGAGTGTTCCCCCTGCCATTAATATGCATTTTCAGTAATTCAATAGTAAATTTAGTGGTCAATGGAGATACGTTATCGTTTTCTTGTAACCACTTGTCCACATCTGAACGATTTATTACCATGTTGTTGGTTGTCTTTCTAAAAGCACATCCAACAATCACATTAGGTCAGAGGATCTTTTGTGGCAGTTCGAATGCATTTCATTACTGTAAAAGCAATCTGGTCAAATGTGTTTTCGACTAACCTTGGAAATGGTTGAAGGTTTTAAACCCTGTTTAGATCAAGCCCCTGTTACACCTTTATTTGGTGCCATCCTCTGATGATCAGATTGATGAAATTACATTTAATACCAGATGCAATCAGTGGGCTAAAGGAATAATAATAATTTTTTGGTTTTAATATATATGTATATATAAGAAAATAATAAACATCTGCACAGATTTGGGTGCCTGATTTGTTTAAAATGAAAAACAGCAAAAAATGTTTCTTGTCACGTTTAATTAAATGAATCATCCTAAATATTTTAAATTCAAAACGGCTGTTGATTTATTAACATTTCCATTATACTGCAGTAAAAAAAAATAGTTTTTAGGACAACTTAAAGTCAAAATTTCCCATGATTATTTTGCTATCGCACATTGTTATTTTTTAGGTCAGGAGTGTCCAACCTCAGTCCTGGAGAGCTGGTGTCCTGCATAGTTTAGCTCCAGCTTCCTTCAACACACCTCCTTGGTAGTTTCTATTATACTTAGAAGAAGCTTGATTAGCTGGTTCAGTTGTGTTTAATTGGGGTTGGAACTAAAATATGCAGGACATCGGGCCTACAGGACCGAGTACACCCCTGCTTTAGGTAAACAATTAATCCATGCAAGTTAATCCACTGAAAAAAAAGTTTGTTTAAAGTCTTCTTTTGAATCTTCTGAAAAGTCTGAGCATTTGCTTCTGCATTTGGATTGGCTGTCCTTCTCTGTTGACATCAGTTTGGTGCCTTCAGCCAAACTATTCTTAACCAAGCCCCTCTTACTATTAGTTTTCCATAAGAGAATGATGCGCAAAAAGAAAGCCCCTCCCCCTACTCAATATTCAGTTTCAGTTCTTCAGGTTCACGCAGACTTTGATTGCTTAGCCAACATTCTTAACTAAAACCTAAAGCGATGTGCAATTCATGTTTGATCATTTTTAACATTAAAGCTCCACCGACTTTTATTTGGCCAGTATAATACGTTTTACATAGTCCAACAACATTAGGTCATCTCATGAATGTAACAGTTTCAACATTTTGTCATCCTAAAAAATAAATAAATGAATAAAAAAAATATCTGAAATGTTTGTGTGTGGAAAACGAATATCTAATATTGGAGGATGACAATTGGGCTATTTTTAATTACATGGTAATTACACAACTTCCACATGCAAAATGCATGACCACACAGTCAATTGTGGTTCTAACTCCTTTACCACTAAACTCTTTCACTAACTGACCATACTGCGCAGACCAGTTTAATAACCCAAACATCATCTTGCATATATAATATAGATGTTTTTTAACCTTAAATTGACAAAAATGCTGAGGGTTTTGCCGCAGTGATGTATTTGGATTCATTGGCTTTTTTCATAGAAGTGCATGATTTTTCTAAAGCAATTAATTCGATTGAAAATGAGATTTTGTTTTGTCTGTCTGTCTCTCACGATGAAATCAAGCTTCCCTGTCTGTGTAATAATACTTTCTTACAGAATGCCTCTGCATGCATTAAGAAGGCTTGTTTTTTGCACACACACACACACACAGCTACACAAACATGCTTGTGACAAAGCTAGATGTCACTAATGCAAAGACACGTGTGAGGGAATTTTGGATTTTGTAATAAAGACGATTCTCTGGCAATAAACACTTGTACAGTTACTGTATGTAGACCTTGAAATGTTAAAGGAAACTGGAACCTTGTATTGGAAGTTACCTGCAAATCAGAACGAACTGTCAAACTGCAATGTTCAAGATTGTGATCAATGTTCTGGAGAGTTCTGCTCAACACACTGGAAAGACAGCCATGGACTTCTGTTGTGTTCTGGAAATGCATGAACTTCTGAAGGAATCACTGCAGTTGTCAATTGTTTGGAAGTGCTTTGAAATGCTAGTTAATGGCTTTGAATTGGTAGCAATCTTACTAAATTTTTTTTAATACAGTTGCTGTATATGTAAATATCATTGATGCACGGACCGTTATGCTCACACACATTCTGCATCTTTTTGAAGCACTAAAACCAAGTCTGAACAAGAGCTTGATATTCTACCTCTTATAATGCATACACTGACATGTTATGGCCCAGTGAAATATTTGAATAATTTAAAGAATTTAATGGGCTACTAATGAAACTGACTGATAAAAAAAATACTGTTATTCTGGGAATACGACGCCTACAAAGAACATTTAAAAACGGCTCAACTTCATGAACTTTTAATGCAAGTTATGTAAAATATGGAGAAAAGAACATGAATAAAATGTATACACTTCAAAATGATTTGAAAAGAACTAAAATCATTTATCACTTTTCACTATCTTGTACTGTATTATGCAATGTCTCCACTCTTTCATTGTATTATTTGTCTCAAGAGAATGACTATTAAGCTGTTTGTGTTTCCCAAAAAATCTTTTTATTTATTTGTTTGCCGAATCCCTTTTATATATTATGAAGCACCTCATGTTACTATTAGTTCATATTTCAGTCATTTAATGACAAAAAGACATATGTAAAATGTAACTTAGTAAACTGCTTTACTTACAATTTACAAAACACACACACACACACACACACACACAAGGTCGAATAATGACATGGGTATATGACCTATAAATATATACATGTACAACAGTTCTGTCTGGTTCTCGAATCTGATTGGCTGTTAGCCGTGCAATGTTCTGCAATAACAGCACTTGTACAGCCTCATCACCCTTCTGTTTTACTCCGCCCGCATGTGACAGTAGATCAATAAACTCACTACAGTTTGGCAAATATTGCTGCTGTTGGGCAACATAATGTACTTTTGAGGCTTTTTTAGTTGAGAATGTAGTTGTTTGCAACTATGCAGTTCATTTATAAGGACAGTGGCTATTTTAAATATTTATAATTTTGGAGATGCATCGCGTCGGCATCCATCAGCCTGTCATACTGAGCAGAGCAAAGGCAGTTGACGTTCAGCCACAAGATGGCAAAAGAGACCGCATAATAAGCCCTTAGAGGAGAAAAACTTAGCGTAATTTCAAACTACAGCCGATCAAATCATTATAGAACAGGTAAGTGACTTTCTAAGTCCATCTCTCTCTTTTGTACATTGTAGTGCTGAATTTATACCATAGTAATCTGGTAGCTTTGCTTTGGCTTTTTCTGGGTTAATTATTGTGATATCTCGATTGCAACAGAGAAATAGGCTACTGGGAAATCTCTGTAGACTGATCGCATTTCATGCCATTGAGCCTTATAATCTTAAAATGTGAGCAAAATCACCTGTTTTGTCATCACTTTAGACCTTAAGCTGGAGAATCATTCAAATACTATAGTATAGCTCTAAAGTGACGTTGGTGTATTAGTAACGGCTTCTTTTGTTCTGATGAGATGTGAATGCATGGCGGAAGAAAGTAGTTCCTCATATAAAAGGATTTTGAGACTCGATTATGCCGTCAAACTGTTGTATAAATGCAATATCACACTCGTAGCAGTGCGATATTGCTGTATATTGTCACTGGTGGGACACTAAGGCAACACATACCTCCCACCAGAGCCGATAAACAGCCATATCGCACTGCTACTCATGTGATATTGCTCATATATATATATATATATATATATATATATATATATATATATATATATATATATATATATATATATATATATATATATATACACAAAACTGGGGATGAATATGGATGCATCATTTCTGTTTTCTTAAAAAGATGTTTATACATAGAATGTTTAAAAAAAAATTTATGGACGACACATCTCTACTTACACTAGAAAAGTGAGGCCAAAATTTTCCATACATTCCATATGTCGTTCCTGGCCTGCAGGAAATACAATCCACAATCATGACACAATACTAAAAGTAAACTTGTTACAAAAGTGGCGCCAAAGTATATGTTAAAATGATTTGAACTAGCTAAAATAGTGAGAGAGAAAAAATTAGGAAAAAAATATTCGAAGTCTATTTATATATTTAGTTTGCTCACTGTTTGAGAAATCTCTTACCTTTGGTCCACCCATAGATATATACCTATGTGGTCCACCAGGTGGTGCTCGAAAAACTTTTATTCACCTTTCAGGACGTGCTTTACACTCGCTTTTACCTAATTTCTGCAATATTATAATTAATTAAATAAACACCAATGCATCTTAAGTATAGGCTATGTTGTTTACATTAAAATAATGTGCAGACATTTTTTATTTTCTTTGGAATGGCGGCTACATTATTCGAGTAATTCAAATATTCAATTATTGACTTTATGATAATTTTGAGGTATGAGTATTTTATTAAAGATTATTTATTCAAATGAAATTTTTAAAGAAACAAAAAGGCATGGATGCTTACAGGTCTCCTCTATGACATTTTTGGTTTAGAAAGATATTTGTTTTTGTTGTTTATCAGACAAACAGACAGACAGACAGACAGACAGACAGACAGACAGACAGACAGACAGACAGACAGACAGACAGACAGACAGACAGACACATAGGTAGATTACATAGCTCTCTGTGACTTTTATTTTTGCGCTGTAGGACTTTTATTTTGGTACTGCAGTGTATTGCGTCGCATATGAAGATGTAAATGTGGCGCGCCAGTTCGTCGGTATCTTAGGATAACACAAGTAACTTCCAGATTTCATAGTAAACACCAAGTATTGAAATGTGGAAACTGCAACCAACCGAATCTGGAGGTAATCTACTCTGTGTAAAACGAGTCGTGTATTCGGCCTTATAGTTGACTGACGTTACTACTTCTGTATCATCTAGTTAAAATGTAAACCGTACGAGCAATAAAAATGGTCGTGCAATGTTGTCAGTTTACATAAAATGTCTTCCTGTTCACGGAAAGACTTTTTTAAAATTTAAGCAACACTTTATATAATATGTCTGACGGTGCGTTATATTATTTAGCTAACGTAAACAATGTTTATACTGTATTTAACTTCACGGATAGACATGACACATCATTTTAGCGAAAGGTTTCATTAATGTCATTACATTCTTTTAGTTTCAACAAGTGTATTAAACTCACTGAAGAGCCATTGAAGCAACCTCTCTGATTTCCTAAAAGTATTGGTGAGAGTCAGTCTGGTTAGGACCAACTTTACCTTTATCCAGTCAGAGACTAGTTCACTCACTGCTAATAAAGACATGTAACATAGGTTGCCTTTTATTGTGTATCAGTGTCTTAAAGGAGCTCTAGATTTGACACTTCTCTGCCAAATGTCACTACTCACGTTTACATGTTTTGTGGCCATAATTTATATTTGACCGATACAGACTGTAATATTGAGGTAAAGTTGGTTTTATATTCGCACATTAATTCATTTTTGAACAGTTACAACTTGTAACACGGCCTTTATATTGTTTACCACACTACCCTATATTGTTTATCACGCCGAATATTCGGTCTCAAATCGCATGTAAGTATATATATATATATATATATATATATATATATATATATATATATATATATATATATATATATATGTATATGTGTGTGTGTGTGTGTGTGTAATAATCATATTTCTTGCATTTTAATTTGTTTTAATTTGTTGTTGAGTTGAAACTTTTATGTACAATAAAGGAATACAGACTAAATGTACAGTTCCTCCTGTTACTATACCCATTAATGTAACATTTTTTGCAACTTATTACAGAATTAGGGAAATGTGACATTGTCATGCTTATATACACTCAAAAATTGATTTTTGCTGCTTGTTCAGACTAATTTAAAATGAGCTAAATCAACACAATTCTTGCGTTTTTTGGGACAACTTAATTGTTTTATGTTTAATGCACTTTAATTTGTAAAACAATTAAGTTAACTTGATCGATTTGTGTTGGGACAACATGAATACATTGGTTGGAACGCAGCATTTTTACAGTGTAGCTCAGATGCATAAGTATATGTGTATTTTTTTGTGCTTTGACTCTTTTATTATCTTTTTGAGTGGCCATGCATCACATGATAATAGTCTATACTGTTGTTTTTTGTTTGTTTGTTTTGCTTTACAGTAGACAACCTCAACTCTTTTAGACCCCACAAAATTAAAAGTAAATTCTGGTTACAAATGATGATAATGGTGATTTCAACACATTTTGTGCCTGCAATGAGAGAGGACTTCTGTTGATTAATTTCTGGGTAGTTTGGGATATTTTAATTTACTTCTGTATGCTCTGTTTTTGCTTCTGAAGGAGAAAGTGTCATTCTGCTGGCTGGTCAGAAGTATGTGGTTGGCCGTAAGAACTGTGAGATCCTGCTGACCAATGATCAGTCCATCAGCCGTGTTCATGCTGTCCTAACTGTCACCGAGCAGGTGAGAAACTCTCATTGGAAGTGATAGTTTTAAAGCCCTATAGTAGTAACTAGTAACTACTTTAGTGATATAGTTTTGTAGCTCTTCCTCTTCCTGTCATTTCTAGTGCAGTTAAAGACAGTGCATCTCATTTTGATGTCCACAAATAAAATGTACTTTATGTAAATGTAAATAAAAGTGATTTTCTAGACGTGGAAATTAAAGGGATAGTTCACCCAAAACTGAGAAAATTCTGTGGTCATTTATTCATCATTTCAACAGTTTTCTTTCCTCAACAGAGTTTCTTTCTTCTTTTGAACACACACAAAAACATTTTGAAAAATGCTGAAAACCTGTAACCATTGACTTCCATAGTATTTGTTTTTCCTACTATGGAAGTCAATGATTACCGATTTTTAGCTTTCTTCAAAATCAGCCTTATTTTGTGCTCAACAGAAGAAAGAAACTCATAATGTTTGGAACCATAGTGAGTAAGTTTTCATTTTTTGGTGAAATTTTCCTTTAAATGGCAGTGAATGGTAACTTTCATTTTTCAACTAAAATTTGTGAAAATAAAATGTGAAAATTTGGATGAAATAATTATCCCTGAATCATTTAATGTAAAAGATAATTCTGAAAAAAATAAACATTTAGAATAAAAAAAGTAAATAAATACCTTTTTGTGTGTAAAAATGAGTAAGGCCTAGTGTTTAAAGGGCACCTAGGTTACCACTTTTTCCAGATTTAATATAAGTCTTTTGTGTCTCCAGAATGTGTCTGTAAAGTTTCATCTCAAAACACCCATCAGAGTTTTTATTATACCTCTTATAAGTTTCTATTTTGTAGCATTTAGCATCAGCTAGCGGTTTTTGTGTACTGCGCCTTTAAGGCTAGTCCTTCACGCCCACCGTTTCCACATGCCTGGCAGCGGCTCCCTCGGCTGCGTCAGACAACAGACAAACACGAAGGAATAAGATCTCACGTAACGTTTGTGAGGAAAAACTACAGTAAGAAATTTACCAATGAGTATTTGATGCACGTTGTGGAGTTGCAAGGATGAGTCACACACAATGTCGTTACAAAGTTCACGCACACACACACACACAGCGCTGACAGGCACACACACAGACAGCGCGCGTTTAGCTTTGCACTGTTTTTGCACACAAATGTGACAGGATACAGGTTAATATCCACTGCTGTATGGATATCTGTTATGTTAATGTAAAATACACCTGATTTAACGTCCACAAACCGGGATTGAAGCGTCTTTTATAATTGTTCTCACAATTGGCTGTGTTGATGAAGTAAATCTGAAGTAAATCGCTGTAATTCATTACAAACATGCACTGTTTTAAAAGATTTTAAACTTGTAAAACTCACTCTTGATCACATTTGATGATGATTGATGATCCTAGCGATCTGAACAGACCTTTTATTTACGGTTGCTTAGTTTGCGCACGTCCTGGTCCTGTGTCTGGTTGATATGATTTTACACGTTACTACGGAGACATGTTAATACGCAGCTGTCAATCAATTCGGTGGGCGAGGGGACCGCACTCCTACGTCAAGTTGCGGTCGGTCTGAAAACCGCTCCAATTGGTCCACCGTTTTTATGTTGTTAAATTGAAAAAAAAGGACTGAGTGTGTTTATATCACCCCAATATGACGGTCTATACACTATATCCACACATATGCCTGTCCAAACAGCTTGAAAAGTAGATTTTTCACCATAGGTGCCCTTTAATGTACACTAGCAATGTATAAATACATATTAAAAAAAAATTTTATTGTTATTTTAAGGCTGCACTGTGGTCCATAAATAGAATCTTTTACCTTCTACTACACGCATTATGATAGATCTATAAAAATATATATATTTTTTCTTTTCTAAGAATGGCTTAACTTGTGCTGTAAAAAAAAAAAATGTGGAAAATGTTCTTATTTTAAGGTACTTTATGATATGTTGCTATATGGCAACAGAGGATCTAACTTAGAAATTTTAAATTTAGAACTTTCCTTATAATTAATCATTTTGTTGTTTGAAATGATTTAATTAGTGCTGCAGAAATATAAGCTTTATCACAGAACTTATAAATGACACCTTATACATATTTTCCAACAACTCGTATTCCGACAGCTTTCATTTATTCCATTCCATTATTTCATTTATTATTCTATGATATTTATTATATTATTGAAAACAAACATAATATTGTATTATCATGTATGCAACATACACTAAATATAAATATTTTATCCAGTAAATATTATAACAAATAAATAACCAGTCTAGTATATCCAGATGCATCAGAATAATGTAGCTACTAGCTAACAATGTTTATGTTTTATACTATATACTGTACTACACCTGTCTTATCTGCCTCAGAGCTAACTTACTTGAACTGTCTCCATCACTGCTCTTATCAAATGTCCAATCTGCATCATTCTCATGGTCACTAAAACCCGTCTTATCCTCACTTTCATCTGCAGGAAGAGCCAGTTCTGTCCTTTTCTTCTTTCACTTACCATAGAACATGGTGGTACTCACTAATACACTGTTCTCTTTATTTATATTTAATCAAAAGTATTACGATTAATCCATAAAGCAAATGCCATTAACATACAACTAATCAACATTATATTGCTAGCATTCATGTTGTTATTGTTACAACTTAAAAGTTCACAGCTGAATTTGCTAGCTAGCTAACCCATTGCAATATTGCACGTTCCACTATTGCACAGTGTTGCCATTTGGCAACACACACATTTGATTGATTTGCAAAAAACTAATTTGATAAAAAAAAAATGTTGAGCTGTGAATATGCCATCATAACATACTGGAGGTGATGTTTCAGATTGTTTTGTGGATCTAACATGAGTTAATCCTTTGTTTTTATTGACATTTTAATTTGCATTCAGCAATTACTCACAATAAACGCCAGTCTGTCAGAAATCATGCTACAGAAAAACACTGCACGTCATGTGACTTAACCAAAGCACATCATTGGCTACACTAAGGTCTTCTATTTTCAACAAAAACAGTTTGAACGTTGGTCTTAAAGAAACAGTGGCCATATGGCAGCACCATGGGGTAGAGGGTTAATACGTCATCAGATGATTCTTGTTATAAATATGCCTCACAGAAATTTCTTTAAGAACTATTGCTACACTGGAGTGCTTTCAGGAAATCATGGTATCATTTTGTGTTTGTCCCTACCTTCTGCTCACCTCCGTTACTTATAAATGTTATTAAAAAGACATGACAATCTTTAAAGCAATGATACAAAAGGTGATTTCACGTCCTCAAGAAGGCTTTGACGCATACCATTATTCTTCTCTCATTAATTGATTTATTTGTGCAAAATGTTTAGAATAGACCAAAATTTGATTAATTATTTGTGGACTCTGTTATTGTGAATAGGGCTGCACAATATTTGTAATAGTCACATTTCAGCATATGCAATGTTGAGTCTGTGTTATAATTTGTTTGTGATTTTGAGACCTGTTACTGTATGAGGATTTTAAAAGCATTCAGACATAAGACATTGTTCCGTTAATAACATTAATTGCAATTAATTTTATTACATTGTTTATTATTATTATTATTATTATTATTATTATTATTATTATATTTACTTACTATTATTATTGAATTAGTATTATTTTTATTCTTCAATTACACCACCTGAATACTGTTATACTCGAAAAATGATTAAACACTGTTTATTTTTTTTCATTATTGTATTTATTTATGCTTTTAATTTGTTTATTAGATTGTATGCAGATGTACACACCTACAGAATCATCCCAATCAATCTAAAATTATAAATTCTTTCAAATATAGAAATGTTCAAATCATCTATCGCAAACTAAGAAAATATCGCAATTGTTTGATTTTTCCAATATCATCATGCAGCCCTAATTGTGATTATTTCAGTGACCCCCCCCCCATTCACTTTTAAAAACAATAATAAGACATTAATGTAGCGAGTTCAGTTTTAGACATGTCATGTGCTACAGTATGGTTTGAGGTTAGCATCTTGAACTAAATTACAAAATTGTGGAAAATCTGTCAGCTCTGTGTTATTGTCTACTCTGTTAGTGGTTTAAAATATATTTTACAATAAATTAAACAAAAAATAGTAACAGAATCATGTGTTTTCAATCACGTAATGCATTTAGATTACTGTAAGTTATATATTTGATGTATATCATTCCAGTTGAAGTAAAATGAATGGAAAGTGCTTGAAATGTACCCGCAATTCTGGAATGAGTCATACATAACAATTATTTAAACGTGGCAATATGTTGCAACTTTCTTCCTGCACACACACATCCTCTGAGCTCTCTTTTTCATAAATTTCTTGTGTTGCTGCTTCTTAAGGGTAACTACAGAGAGCAAGTAATCAAATCTTAATTCACTAATTGTCTTTTTTGTTTTGCTAAGTACTCTGCTGAGCAGTAATCGCGTGCGTCATTATTTCCCTTAGTCACACTTACTGTGAAGCCAGGATGCAATAAATTATATATTTAATTATGCATTTCAAGTAATTATTGAGACAATAAAGTACACTCACATTGTTGCAAATGGCTCTGACGTTTCTTATGTGTAGATGCAGATTATGTACTCTGCCTTCTTTGTTGTCGTAGTTAATGGCTTAAGCTTTTAACGGTATTTTACAGTCTTATTGTTTGGTGGTGTACAGTTCATGTGAAGGTGAGCCTATACATTTACTCATGAAGTTGAATTTGAGAACCAGGTAAGGTTGATTTGTGTACAAATCATTTAAAGCAGTGTTTCTCAACCACGTTCCTGGAGGTCCACCAGCTCTGCACATTTTCCATGGCTGCATACGAAATCGCCTACTACTCAGTAGATACTGCATTTGAATTGAAATGTACTACTCTGCCATTAGAAAAGTACATTCTATACAGTATGAATGTGAGCAGTATGATTGGAACTCGGTTGTACTACATCCGCCATTTTGTCATGATTCACTCCCATTCATGAATTCTCTCGCGTGGCAGAGAGACTGAAAGACCTGTAATGGGTGTGACCTACAAAGGAGATATCTAAAACATGCAGTGTTGGTGGTCCTCCAGGAACGTGGTTGAGAAACACTGAGTTAAAGGAACACTTCACCTTTTTTGAAAAAGGCTCGTTTTAACCGTGCATTCACACGGGGCTTCAGTGTCAACGCTTGACCGAGGGCGTGTCTGAAGTTGGGGCTGACACCATCGTCATAGCAGCATCAGCCAATGAAATTAGTCCACAATCGGCTACTGTCTCAACTGGGGTATTTGCATAAAGCGATCTGATTGGCTGGCGCTTCTGTTGGCGCTTGAAAAGTTGAGAAATCCCCAACTTCTGCAGCGAGGAACGCCGCTGAAACAGCGCAGACAGGCCCACAATCTAGTTTGGCAAAGCTTAATGTCACCCATTCAAAGTGAATGGGAAGAGTTGACGCTGGCGCACCGTTTGAATGGGGCGTAAGTCTCCTAGAGTGAAACAGATGACAAGTGGACCAGTCCCTCCTGCAACAAAACAGCCCCACAACATGATGCTGCCGCCCCCATACTTCAAAGTTGGGATGGGTTTCCTAAGCTTTTAAGCTTTCCCCTTTGTCCTCCAAATGTAACACTGGTCATTATGGCCGAACTGTTCAATCTTAGTTCCACCAGACCACAGGACATGTCTTCCAAAATTTGTCTTTTTCCCCAGTGTGATTCTGGCTTGTTGATTATCCCATGTTGTCACACAAGGAAGCAGTGTGTTTGAGGTTTTCCTTAAATACTATTCTACAGTTGTGCCTCCAGTTGACTCAAATGTTGCCAATTAGCCAATCAGAAACTTCCAAAACCTTGACACCATCATCTGAGCTTTTTCAGAGGCATACTAATTTTATTGTATGTAAACGAAAGAAAGAAAAGTTATAACAATTTCTCAAAAATATCTCTCTCATCATTCTGCTATTAAGCATAACAGAAACAAATTTGGTAATCCTAACTTACCTAAAAGAGAAAAAGTTTAGTCACATTAACATCTGACTTTTTAAAAAAATGGTTATGTCCCTTTTTATACAGTGTATGTAAACTTCTGGTTTCAACTGTATTTCTTTATCACAATAACACATAGACTGGAAAAGATTGACATTTATTATCATAAGCAGCTATTAGAGGCTAAAAAAACTGATTACATTTAATTTCTGAATTACTTAATTTAGTGCTCTGATAAATGGGTTGGCACTTTTTACATAACTGAATGGGTTGTATTTTATAAGTTGTTACACGGTGTTATAATTATCACTGCAAACACAATGTGAATATTTGTAAATAAACACTCAAAAAGTTAAAATAATAAATACCTATTCACTGTATATGAATTGCCCAGGATATCGATATTGCACATCCTTATTATCATGATATAGGGCATTATTGAATATCAGCATATGTCTGATATACACACAAAGCATATAGTTATTTTCTGCTAATATCTAGATCTCAGGGGTGGTCCAGTGGGTAGCACGATCAACTCACAGCAAGAAGGTTGCTGGGTCAGTTGGCGTTTCTGTGTGGAGTGTGCATGTTCTCCCTGTGTTGGTGTGGGTTTCCTCCGGGTGCTCCAGTTTTCTTCACAGTCCAAAGACAGGTGGTATAAGTGTATTGAATAAACTAAATTGGTCATAGTGTATGTGTGTTAATGCAAGAGTGCATGGGTGTTTCCCAGTGTTGGTTTGCAACTGCAAGGGCATTCGCTGCGTAAAACGTACTGGATAAGCTGGCAGTTCATTTCGCTGTGGCGACCCCTGATTAACAAAGGGACTAATCTGAAAAGAAAATGAATGAATTAATGAATCTAGGTCTCATTTCGGATCTGGAATGTTTTAGCTTCTTTTATGTAAAATGTATGTAAGAAGCAATGTTTGAAAATAAATATTATGTTTTTAGCTATTTGGTGTTAAACCCATAGACTGTAAAAGATATGGACGTAGTATCCGTGACGTCACCCATAGGTTTTTGAACACTGCAAAAGAAGCCACAAGTAGGCGCGGCCAACCGTCGCCATTTTGTTAGCGTGTCATCGCACCAAACGCGGCATACCAAATAAGGGCAAAGAGGCGGAGAGTGAGCGGAGCTACAGACACGTGCTGGATTCTCAGCCTTTTGCTTAGACCTGGATTAAAACAGATTTATTACTTTGGGAGAACGCTTAATACTTCATTACCTGTGACTCGTTTGTGTTCTGACCACACGTGCTTGGTTGTACACCATATCAATAAAGTGTTTAGACTTTTTAAAACACTGTTGTAACACATTGAGCCACTAAACATAGTTCTTATGACGTTTTTCGACAGGAGGAAAACACGAATTACTATCAAACACTTCAGATATAGTCTGTGTTAGTAAATGCAAGGCTGTTTGTAAAAATCCAGCACTAACACTGTATGACAACGCTTCAGATGACTGTTCTATAGCCTACAGCTAATCAATCTGTCAGATTCTGGAGTGCAATACTGGTCTAAAGAACATTTAAATGATAAATGATCTTAAATAAAACAAATACATTTATAGAGATGGTATAGAAGTATATAATTTCACTCACCTGTGAAATGGAGGCAACTTGAACGGTTTGTAAGCACAATTAAATCCACACATCATGCCATATCATCTGATAATTGCAGGAAATAATTCCAAAAGGCAAATGACTGTGTAAAGAAACATTAAACAAAACAAATACACGATTTATATGCCGAGCTCAGCGGCTAATTAGCCAGAATCAGCTGAGGTGATGAGACAGCGACCAGCGAGGGCTAGCTGTCACTCAACTGGCCACGCTCTTAATTATGCAAACTTAATATAACCTAATAAAAACGAAACAGATGAGTTATAAAAAAATTCACCCCCCTCAGAGTTGTCATGAAGGGTAATCATGGCTATATGCACCAAAGCTATCGTTTGTACCAGGCTGTAAACATGTTTTTATCAGCTGTAAAAATGGGCAATTTACCAATGCAGAAAGAAAGCTCTTGGACTTCCTGGAGCCAGCCCCCCAGGCGAGTCGATGAACTGCAGTTTTAGTTACTTCCGTATTGGCTTCCCGAGGGAGAGCGGGAGGTTGCCGCTTGGTTAAACCCCATATATAAAATTGTTTGACTTTTCTGTCTGTTACTCAAAGCGTATTCTAACTGGGCTTTTTCTGTTAGCGCCACCTACTGTGAGAAAGTGAATTTGCAATTTTATTGATCTTAATATTCGGTGCAGTCAGTGTTGTACATTTTAACTGCTTTATGGGAATGAAGCTAATGTGTGTTTATGTTTCAAAGTCTCTTAAAATATTATGTAAATGCGTGCTTGCAGAAGTCATGCCCTAGATGGCCCTGTTTCCATTTCTACCATAGTTTGATTGTTTTTTATTTTTTTTTAGTTCAAAGTGGTTTCTGGTTCATTTTGCTGAGCGAATATTTTGTTGTTTGATTGTGTTGTCAGGCAGTCACTCTGAAGGACAGCTCTAAATATGGAACTTTCGTCAATGGTGACAAGCTTGAGACTGGCTCCACAAAGACCTTGCAGACGGGATACAAAATCACATTTGGAGTCTTCCAGAGCAAATTCAGGTTTGTGCGTAACGATTCTTGATTGAGGTGAATTGTTGTGCCAAAGAAAGCCTTACAGTGTTTCAAATGCCTGTGACAGTAATTCTGTATTCTACTAATGGAGAACCTTTGAGTTATGTTCTGGTGTGTCTTTTCCATGTACTACAATGAATCGCTAAGGAAGCTTTTATGCTTCAAAAGGGTCATACAGGTCAAAAATGTACTGCAGTTACTTTTGAGAACCAGATCAGTTTGAGGTCCTGTTTACACATGATATTAAGATTTAGAAATCTGTTTGCAGAACTAACTAAATAAATAAATGCATGCATGCTTTATTTTTAGGTAAGATTTATACAACAGTTTTTCACTGCTTTAACTATTTCGTTTTTTTTTTTGCCATACATATTTACAACATATTTTGCCATAACATATCAGCAAACGTTGTGTACATAGTAAAGAAGAGAAAATAACCAAACAATAACCTAATGGAGCACAGTTCCAGCAAGCTCCAGGGATGTTTTCATTTTGAGAGAAATTTTTTTTTTATAGGAATTTATTTATTTATTTTTTGTTAAACTCTTAATAATTATTGTTATAGAGATTTTTCGGTCCCACTTTAAATTAAGTGGCTTTGAGTACTATGTTTTTGCATTTATTACAATGCACTTATTATGTTATTATGTCTTTACTTTGCACTTATATTTGAAAAATGATCTGCATAATTACATTTGTAATACATTTCTGTTATTACATTTATAACTGTTGACTCATCCCATGCACCTTGACCCACCCTTAAAGCTACCCATATCACCAAACCTGTTTCTAACCTCACCCGTATCCCACCTCAGTAGGACCATAAGAGTTGCAATATGATATAAACACAATAACTATATTTCATTTATTTATTTATTTTAAATGTAAGTTCCTAGTAGTTCAGGCCACATAATGTGAAGTTGGAACCATTTTGGATAGGTTCTAAATCTAAATATAGATTTTTGTAATTATTAGGCAGCTTATTTATTATTAGAATTTTTTCAAGCCTTAAATTAATCCAGAAATAGTATAAAAGGGAATATGGGAAAATGTATAATTATTCTGTATTATTTTATAATAAATACTATTTTTTGTGAATATTTGTCCCAGACAAAACCAGACCATGTTCCTATTGTTTTTTATTTATTTATTTATTAATATTTTATTGGTTTATTCCATTTTGAACAATTGAATGCATATTTTATAAGGTCATTAGGAATAATCACTGTATTCTTTCTGGCAGTCTGGAGAAAGAGTGTATTGTGGTTTGCTCCTCGTGTGTGGATAATGAAGGGAAAGTCACCCTCTCTCAAGATATTCGCTCTGTTGGAGGACGACTTGTCAGTTCCTGGACTTCTGACTGCACACATCTCGTCATGCCCACTGTAAAAGTCACCATAAAGGTAAGAAAGCCACTGACATCTTTTATTCTGAATACATTCAGTTCCCTGATTAACTGCCAATGAAACCTTCAAACTACAGTTAAACATCCGCTGAATCAATGTGCCTCTCTTTCAGACGATCTGTGCGTTGCTGTGCTGTCGACCCATAGTAACACCTGAGTTCTTCAGTGCGTTTAGCAAAGCTGTGCAGCAAAAACTGCCACTGCCTAAAGCTGAGAGGTACATGTGAAGACTCTTACATTTAGTCATTTAGCAGATGCTTTTGTCCAAAGACGAGGAATTCAGTGATTCAACAAGAAGCAATAAACACAAGAAGTGCTAGCTATACAAAGGAACTGTGTAACTCTTCTGCTTCTCACATTTGCTCATTATGTTTAATCTAAAAAGTGAGCTAATGATGACATTGTTGATTTGACGTTATCAGGTCTTAAAAAGTGTTGATTTGCCCTTGCACACATTAAGGCCTTAAATACCTTAAAAGCAGTTGTCGTATTAATTGTTCAATAAGCATACAAAAAGTGGTAAATTGACTGGAGGTGTTCATTAGACTGTCATGACACCTCAGTGGCAACCTTTCATGACAATATTACTGAGACAACATGACTTGTCATAAATCTGTCATAAACGTGACTGCCATCAGGATATTATAATTGTCATGAATAATTTTCTGATCACTTTTTTCAACAAAATTAATTTGTCAATAAAATTTCTCAGTAAAGGTGTCAATACCCTGCCTGTCAAATAATTTTATAAAAGTGTCATTAAAATGTCATAAAATCCCATTTGTACCACTGTAGTTGACAAAAATATGAATGACTCTGTTATAAAATTCATGACACAATTATAATAGCTTCATGACAGTCATGTTTATGACAGATTTATGACATTATGTTGTCTTGATAAATTGATTAAGTTGTCATGACAAAGACATCTCAAACAATGTCAGATTGCATTTAGATTGCATTTAAAATGACATAACTGAACTAAAGAACTGTAAAGTTTAAACTGAAAATCATGATATTTGTTGTTTTAATCATAATCTCAGTATTTAATCATAAAATTTATTATTTTAATCAATCTCACAAAAAAAGAACTTGGTAGGAGTAAGACATTTTACTTAAGGAGTTTTAAGTGCATATTTACTTAAACCTCAAGCTATTTATTAAAAATTATTGGTGATTGGTTCTACATTCTTTCTTTTTTAACCATCATTAATCAACTCATATTTTGCATTATAAATAAACTTGACATATAGAGAATACAGACAAATGTACATTTATAGGTATTGCTGTGCTTTGTGTTGATCAGATTTAGGCCTCAAATTGATGAGCCCAGCCTGGCTAGAGATGATGTGGATCTGAGTGCACGACCTGAGAGAAAGAGCCTCTTCAAGGGGAAAACGTTCCTGTTTTTGAGCTCTAAACAGGCAAGAAGAATTTTTTTTAACCACTAATGTCAGAAATGGTATCATCACTTTAACTTTGAAAACTCTTCACAGTAGGACAACCTCTATATACTTAGCAAACACTTATACAGGTATTTATCAAAATAGTTTTACTGACATTTCTAACATTTTTTTTTACATTAGGAAATGTTTCTTTAATAGTAAGATTAAGATTTTAGTTTTGTAGAACATAATTGCGATTTAATTGTCTATTTTAGATTCTCGTGGCGGATACCTTTTAAATATATTGAAATTTGATACTGTTTCCATTACCAACATTACCACAACATAGACTGATTGCACACGGCCGCCATTAAAAAAGCGAAATTGAGGCTGCAGTGGGAAGAAACCCGGAAGTATTGCCTGAGTCACACAGGAATGTTGTGTACCTGGCTGTATATCTTATCAGCAAAGAGAAAGCGACACAAATTTATACTTTCACTGTCTTCCGAGTGACCCAAAGGTCCGTTCTGAATGGAAAGTGAAAATAAAAAGGGATATCAGACCTCATTTTCAGCTAAGTTAAGGGAAATGGCACTAGTTAGCTAACGTTTTCTTTCCCAAGCCCACATTTTAGCTGCCATTTACCAAACTCAAGTTAATGAACTGATTTTTTCACTATATTAGACCTGTCAAGATACTGAATTTCGTTACTGAAATTTATAAAAACCGTCAATTTCCCACTAACATTTAAGCACTGTTGATTTGCCATAGTATTCACCAGTGCTCAACAGAAATGACTGTGATTGGCTGTGGAAGTCATCAGTTCACCGCACTTCACCACTGTTTACCGAGTGCAAACACAGACGAGCGATCCGCTGATGACTCGACTGATCTTTGCGGCTTTAAAACGCTCCACTGTTCGTGCATCTGTGTTTGCACTCAGTGAAGAGCGGTGAACTGATGACTTTCACGGCCAATCACAGTCATTTCTGTTGAGCACCGGTGAATACTATGGCAAATCAGGGGTGTTTAAGAACGCACTCAGCGGCGCTTAAATGTTAGCGGTAAATAACTTCAGTACCGGGACAACACTATTACAGACAACACGAGGGCGTGCTACAGATGGCTGCATTGTTTTATCTCTCACCGGGTTGAGAGCAAGCAGGGAAACCCCCACTGTGTTTACCTGGTGCCATGAACTGAAGGCCAGGAGGACACTCTTAAAGAGATTGCCATGTTGTTTGATGCCTAATGTGCTTTTAATTGTTTAAAATAAACTGAACTGAATGATATTAAAGTGATGTTTACACCATATCTGCGTTTTGAAATCACCGCAACAGCTGGAGGTTTTTAGTCCACAGCATGTTGTTGCAATGTTTACAGTGCTGATCCTATACTTCCGGGTTTCTTCCCACCGCAGCCTCGCTTTTGTGTTTTAAAATGGCAGCCGCATGAAACAAGCGTATTAAAGGCCACCTATGATGAAAATCACCTTTTGGAAGCTGTTTGGACAGAACTCTGTGCAGGTATAGTGTGTCCACAGTGATACTGGAGTGATAGAAACACAATGTGTCATTTTAAATTTCCTGACATTAAAATAGGATCCAAATCCCTCCCATTTTGAGGTCCACCCCAACGTGACATAGGAGTGCGGTTTCCCTGCCCACCTAATTAAATGATAGCCGGGTATTAACATGTCTTCGCAGTAGCGCGTATAATCATATCAACAAGACAGGACATGTGCAAAGTAACTGGGATTAAAAGATCTGTTCAGCTCGCTGTGATCATCGATCATCATATGTGATCAAGAATGAGTTTTACAAGTTTAAAACATTTTTAAAACAGTGCATGTTTGTAATGAATTACAGCGATTTCACCCTCTTTATCACTACAGCCGCATGTCAGTGCAATTATAAAAGAAGACGCTTCAATCCCAGATTCTGGATGTTAAATCAGGTTTATTTTGTACAATAACATAACAGATATCCATACAGCAGTGGATATTAACCTGTATCCTGTCACATTTGCCATGCAAAAACAGTGCAAAGTTAAACGCGCGCTGTGTGTGTGTCTGTGCGCATGAACTTTGTAACAACATTGTGTTAGACTCATCGTTGCAGAAATGCTTGAATTAACTCCACAACAAATACATCAAATAATCACTGGGAAAGTTCTTACTGTAGTATTCATCAGTAGCGTTACGTGAGATCTGCTTCCTTCATGTCTGTCACTCTGCGGTTTATCTGACTCAGCCAAGGCGGAGATTGAGGCACACTCTTGACAGTCACATAGAAACGGGGGGCGGGGGAGAACTAGCATTAAAGGCACAGGCAACAAAAACAGCTACATTGTGTTCAGAGCAGAAAACCTGCATGTTCTGAAAGGCATAATAAATAATCTGATGGGTGTTTTGAGCTGAAACTTTACAGACACATTCTAGAGACACAAACGACTTATCTTCAATCTTGACTTGAAAAAGGGGTAAAATAGGTGCCCTTTAAAGCAATGGGTCACCCAAAAATGAAAATGACCCCACCTTTGAGCATCCCTTGGTGTATACGACTCTTCTTTCAGAAAGTCCTACATTTTGTCCTGGCTTTTCCATTCTGTATAATGGTGTTGGGTAGTAGCCCTTTTTTTGAAGCTTCCATAATAAAACTAACTTTACTTTTTAGTGCATAAATCTCTAATAAAACTAACTTTACTTTACACGCCAGGTTTTAACACGTCTTATGAAGTGGATTGACGTGTTTTTGTCACAAAAATATATTTCATTTTTTTTATTATAAATTCAAATCACTGACTTCCAGCAGATTTGTTCCCGACAACTTCTTGGCTGACCTGACTGGACGTATGACTCATGACATAAGACTCTTTTAAACTTCTTCTCCAGAAGTAAAAGTTAGAGTCGTATCATGTCATAATTCATTAAGTTGTAATATACAAGTGAAAAGGTTGGATGTCACATAGGAGTTCCTCCCTGCTGTTCTGCATTAATCAGGAGGTGTAAAACAGTGCTGATTAACTCCGAGAAAGAGCAGAGCATATGCAGTTGAACAGCTGGGGAATTCTCTGTAACCAGCAGGTTCGTTTGCGACTGATTACCTGCTGATAGAAACTACAGCTGTGCATTGGGGTCACATGGTCATTTTCATTTCTTAGAAAAAATTTTTAGCCACTGCAGATCCAGAAAAATAATATTCTCTAAGTGTTTTGAGCAGTGCTGTTACTGATATCTTATTATCATGCTTATTCAAAATTTATATTAGCTTTTTTAATGTTTTCATTTTATTCTTGGTTGTGTCCTTTTTATGGTGGAAATGTACACCACTGAATGTATGTGAGCAAAAAAAAAACACGTTTCAAAGTGTTATTGGTTTATTGCAACATAAAATTATTGGCCCTTCTGTATGTTTAACATGGAGACAAAAAATCGTAACACCTGATCGTAATCGTAACATAATAACAGGTTTTTAATGCCTAATTTTCTTTGCCTTGGCCATGTTGACAGAACATACAGTTTAATTTGCAAGATACTACTGTAGTATTCAGCTTAAAGTGCAATTTAAAGGCTTAACTAAGTTGAGGTTAATTTGGCAAGCCAATTGCAGGGTTCAATGCTAAGGATTTTTTCTTTTGGCCCGATTGGACCAGTGGTTCAAATTTTTACTTGACCTGCCAAAATTTTCATTATTATGTTATTAGCTATTTCTTACCCACATATTTTAAATAATGTGTCAAAAGGCAAACATAATTGAATACATACACTTTTTATTCAGCATAACTTTTCTTTAAATACAACTGACAATTTAAAAAATTTAAAAATAAATAAATAAATTTTACATATATATATATATATATATATATATATATATATATATATATATATATATATATATATATATATATATATATATATATATATATATATATATATATAATACAGTTGAAGTCAGAATGATTAGCCCCCATTTAAATATTTTTACTTTTTCAAATATTTTCCAAATTATGCTTAACAGAGCAAGGAAATTTTCACAGTATGTCTGATAATATTTTTTCTTCCAGAGAAAATCTTGTTTGCTTTATTTCGGCTAGAATAAATATTTAAATTTTTTACAAACTATTTTAAGGTCAAAATTATTAGCCCCTTTAAGCAATTTTTTTTCGATAGTGCACAGAAGTACCTAGTTAACCTAATTAACCTAGTTAAGCCTTTAAATGTCACTTTAAGCTGTATAGAAGTGTCTTGAAAATTATCTAGTAAAATATTATTTACTGTCATCATGGCAAAGATAAAATAAATCAGTTATTAGGAATGAGTTATTAAAACTATTATGTTTAGAAATGTGTTTAAAATTCTTTTTTACATTAAACAGAAATTGGGGAAAAAATAAACAGGGGCTAATAATTCTGACTTCAACTGTAGCTGTATATATGCCTATTACATATCTATAATACACTGTGATATAGCCTCGTTCGTTAGTTTTTGGATCGTATTTCTTTCTCACTACAATCGATCTGCTCCAGTGTTCATTTCAATCTAGCTGAGACCACCTCATTCAGGCGATATTGGGCCGGCGCGGAGGTATTCACACATGCCAAACAAACCGCACTAACTGGGCAAACGAGACCGGTTCCAAAACAAAAGTCTAGGTATGAAAACACACTATTTGCATGCAATTGACAAACAGTCACAGCCAAATTAAACTTTAGTGACATGAACCCCCCAGGCCATCGGACAGTCCTTATTATCGAGCCCTGCATTGGACAAAAAAATTGTTCCATAACCAATCGAAAAAAGTTTACAAGTTAGCAGTTTTTACCTTTTTTTTTCTTTTTTTTTCTCCAAATTATATTTATTTCCTTTTGAAACAGGAAGTCTGAGTGGGACAAACTAAAAAACTTTTAATAGCCAACTGACTATAAAATTCACTTTACATCATTGAGATTGAAGTTGCAGTTTAATTTTCATGCAGGACACTGCTGCAATTTGGTTAAATAAAGATTTGTAAAAAAAATCTATGTAATCTCTCAGCTGACGTGTGTTTTACAGTTGTTTGGTGCATGTTTTCAGATGAAGCGTTTAAGTGTGGCAGTGAGTTGTGGTGGTGGTGTGAGTCAGCTGCTGGACGAGGGCGCTCTGCCTGTCTCACTTCTGGAGTCCAGCAGCACGTGTGTGCTCGACATGATCTCCGGAAACTCACAGCCTGTGATTTCTCCAGCCTCCAAGAAGTGGTCGGATTCTGTGGGCCAAATTCTGCAGAGGTGTGTTTGTGCTTTGCCCAGTCTATGCTGCCTCATATTAGGGTAGACCATATCTATACTAATTATTTTAGTATATTGAGTACGATGATAAAGCTGCTGCCTACTATGCGTGTATTGCATGTAATAAAGTGGTAAATTGCGCCACACTGATCTAAAGCTTTTCGGTCAAAGGTGTAAAAGGCCTTGTCCACAAGAACACATGGGTACTTTGACACCCGCAGTATTTTCTAAGCAGTTGAACATTCATCCACATGAAAACACAGTATCAGCTGACTGAAACCAAAACTTTCCAGCTAGAGTGAAGAACTTCTGTAACAGTGTGGAATGTTTGCCTGATGATATCAGTGTGCATTCTGTTTTCTCTTCTCTGATTGGCCAACACTGCTGTATAGGGCTTTTATTGCCGCCTACTGGTTCGGCATGCCCTTGACAGTGCATTTTTGCATTTTTTATCTGGACAGAGACTATTTCTAAAATTAAGGCTGGAAAAATTCTGTTTATATACAGTTTAAGTCAGAATTATGAGCCCCAACTTTATTGTATAATGATGGTTTGTTCTGTAGACTATTGAAAAAAAAATATAGCTTAAAGGGGCTAATAATTTTGACCTTAAAAGGTTTTTAAAAAATTAAAAACTGCTTTTATTCTAGCCGAAATAAAACAAATAAGACTTTCTCCAGAAGAAAAAATATTGTCAGACATACTGTGAAAATTTCCTTGCTCTGTTCAACATAATTTTGGAAATATTAAAAAAAGAAAAAAACAAATCAAAGGAGGGCTAATAATTTTGACTTCAACTGTAAATACCCCTCTATGTGTGTACATGGTCATATAATAATTAGTTTTAATGTAATATATTTTTATTAAAAATACTCCACTATTATAATATTTTGGTATGATTTACAGAAGCTACCTACAAAAAGTAATTCAGTCAAACAATAGTTTAAATACAAAAAAATAACTTCATTAAAACAAGACTCATTTGATGATTTGAAGAAAGTAAAAACCCTGAGCAGCCCCAAACTACTAAATTACTGCCATTTTAAATCTTTATTTTTTGGTCAGTGAACATTGCTACGTTTTCCCTGTTTGCCAGCAGGTTTTTAATTACCTAAAATATTGTACAATTTAGTATGATCACTTATTATTTTAGATATTTTAATAAACGAAGCTTAGTATAGGTAAGTTTTTTTTTTTTTTATATAAATATATCTGTTATGCTGAATGATGAAAAAAAACACTGCTTCAAAAATATTTGACATTTATTCCTGCTTTTTTATATAAAATCTCTTTTTAACCAAAATGGAACATCTCTATGCATGTGTTCTAGTACAGTTTTTGTTTTGTGCCGGATGCGCTCCTTCTCAGTTAATACAAATATGTTATTCTGTTCTAAAAATAATAAAAAATATTTAAATAAAATTAATTGTCGATTTCATATTAAATTAAATTGTATCTATGTAAGACTGCAACAAAAAAAGTAATAATTAATTAATAAATGAATAATAATAATAAAAAGTATTTTTATTTAAATAATATTTTTTTCAACACGGTTGAAGGTCAGAAGGTCACTGGTTCGAGCCTTGGCTGAGTCAGTTGGCATTTCTGTGTGGAGTTTGCATGTTCTTCCCGTGTTCACTTGGGTTTCCTCCGCTTGCTCCAGTTTCCCACACAAGTCCAAAGACGTTCTATAGGTGAATTGGGTAAGCTAAATTGTCCGGAGTGTATGTGTGTGAATGAGAGTATGGGTGTTTCCCAGTGATGGGTTGCAAGTGAAAGGGCATCTGCTGCAAAAAAAAATAAAAAATGCTGGATAAGTTGGCAGTTCATTCCGCTGAGGCGACCCCAGATTAATAAAGGGACTAAGCCAAAATGAAAATGAATAAATTATTATTAATGAAAAAATTATTATTCTTTATTTTATAAATATTTTTTCTTTAGTGCTAAGTAATACTGCAAGAATAATAATGTATTATCATTATGTCATATTACATCATTATTTATCAGAATGTATTGATTTTCTCTCTAATGTTTTGTTTTGTTCACACAGAAAAGGTTTGCGTTTTATCACAGAATCTGAGGTTGGATTGGCTGCCATTCATGTCAAAAATCAGACATACTGCAATCCCTGCTCTTCTTTGCAATCAGGTGGGTTTGCATACAGTTACAAATATGGCTAGTGCAGGCAAACTGCTCTAGAACATACTTATTATTAGTAGTAGTGGTTTTAAAATGTTAACAATGTATGAATAATAGCTGTCCTTTTTTATTATGTGTATATAGTGCTTACATGGCACTACATCTGAAAAGTAGATATTAGTTTGGCTAAAAGGCTGGATTTACGCACAAACCTGACACATCAGTAACAATTTCTCAACATCTCATTTAAAGAATCAGTGAAAACGAAGCCAGTCTTTGCCTCAGCAACACTTTCTCAGAGCACGGCTGTGGATGAGACTGCGCTCGCGGCTCCTTCCCAGAATATCACAGCCTATGTGGTCAACACCGAAATCTCACAGGACCAGAGCAGGTAGCGTATGTGCTCTCAATAATACACAACACCTCTTTAGTAAATTGGACAGACTACATTTTAATGTGTTTTGTTCTTTTTTTAAAATGGACTAGACTGCTACATTTAATTAATGATATATCTGTTAATTATGTACTGTATTTAATCATATCTCACTAAATTGCGTTGTTGGGAGAAAATAAAGAAACAGAAAAGTCACATTGATAAGTCATGTTTTATCATTTCATTCAGAAGTGATGTAAAATAGGCCACTGGTAACCCAAAAACAAAACAAACAAACAAAAAGTGTGCAAACATATATATGTGATAATAAAAATATAAATAAATAAAAATATCTGCTTTGGTTTTCCTCATTTCACAACTATTTAATTTTAAAATATGAGTATAAAATAAACAGACTCTATAGTAGCATATAATAGATAATAGTTTCAATGTAACGTCAAACATAAGCTAGTTTATTTAAAGGAATGTGCAAATACTCATGTGTCTCTTTCAATGGGAATTTGTGAATTTAAGCATGTTTTACTGGCCTGATGTTAAGTGCAAAGTGTTGAGTTGCTTTGCTGATTATTAAAACGAAAAGTCACATCGATGAGACCGAATCATGGCCATTTATTATTTCCTAACAAATCTGGATTTTAAAAGAATAGTTCACCCAAAAAAATTTTTCTAACCCTTAGCCCATCCATGGTGTGGATGATTCTTTTTCTTCTCTTGAACAGTAATCAACAAGGTGTCTGTGGGGTCTTAAAATGTCTTAAATTTTAAAAACAAAATTTTAGGTCTTTAAAAAGTTATAAATTCACTGAAATATTGTTTTGTGGGTCTTAAATAATTTTAAAAAAGGTCTTAATTTTCATGTCCAAGTAAAGCTACTCAATCTGTCCTATAATCCTATATATAAGTTTTTTTTTTATTGCAAAGAGATACAATTCCCAACAGCTGTTAGACATTACTACAGCAAATTCTCTGAATTAAATTCCCTAATCGGGGAAAGAAAACTAAAGCAACGCATAGCTTTACGTGATCTTCCATTAATACAAAAAAATATTTACAGAAGTACTGAGCCATTAGAAGCCTTAGTGTTTAGCCCTGTATAAGTCTAAAATTTCATTCATAATGGTCTTAGAAAGGTCGTACATTTGATTTGAAGAAACCTGCAGAAACCCTGATCAAATCTGTGAATTAATCTTCAGTTCTTACACCGAGTAATGATTTCACAGTGGGTAGCACTGTCGCCTCATAGCAAGAAGGTTGCTGGTTCGAGCCTCGGCTGGGTCAGTTGGCATTTCTGTGTGGAGTTTGCATGTTCTCCCCGCGTTCGTGTCTGTTTCCTCCAGGTGCTCCGGTTTCCCCCACAGTCCAAAAACATGTGGTACAGGTGAATTGGGTATTGTCCGTAGTGTATGTCTGTGAATGAGAGTGTATGAATGTTTCTCAGTGATGGGTTGCAGCTGGAAGGGCATCCGCTGCATAAAACATGTGCTGGATAAGTTGGCGGTTCATTCCGCTGTGGCGACCCCAGATTAATAAATTGACTAAGCTGAAAAAAAAATGAATGAATGTCTAAGGTTGGAGACCAGACCACAAACTGCAGATTGGGGTCTGGCCAAACAAGACCCCAAAGGCACAAAGTATGTCTTGTTTGGTCTGAACTAAAGGAAGTTCTGCTGTGGACACCACTAAAGCAGAGGAGTCTGATGCTCGGGGTAACTTTAGAATAGAATAGTATTTGAGCGTGGGAAATTATCGTACGGCACTGCAAAACGGGGTAGGACAAAACAAGATTAGACAATGAAAAAACAAGTGATTTCTCTATATTTAAAATTTCTGTACAGAGAGGTTATGTTTTGAACTTCTGCTGGTTTCACGCAATCACGAACTGATTTTGCAGGTCAGAGGTCACCAGATCTCAGTCAACAGAACTTGAATGATCTGAACTGTAGGGGTTTTGTTGAGTACGCTCTCTTGTGGCTTACTGTTCTGGCTCCATGCGGAGAACCACCAGCATAATGTTTTGACTTATCTGTGTATATAGTGAAAAATACTGTTTGGATTTCAGAAAAAAAAACATTTTAGCCAAAATTATGATTGATTAATCCTTCTTTTTTAAGTTATAAATATTTTATTTATTTTACACATATTTCAGGATGGTTACAAGTGGCATCAGTGCAGTTGGAGAGACCCCAGAGAAAACAGATCCCACACAGAAGGCCTCAGCAACCAATAAACCCTCATCCCTCGGTCAGGAACCTTCCTCTACCCGCATCGTCAATGAAACAGTGATGTCCTCTGAGAGCTTCAGTGTGGTTGAACCTGAACAGCAGATGAAGAAAGGTTCTGCTGTCCCAGCCAGGGGAAGAGTTGAAGGTCCTGTGAAGCAGAAAGAGCCTCCCAATGGCAGCACCACATTAAAACATTCTCCCCAGAAACAGACAGCCCTCACCAGCTTCTTCCAGCCTTCCAGCAAGAAAAGGCAAGTGTAGTACCACATTAAACAAACATTTTTAGGATATGTTATAATGTAATTTATTACTTTGATAGACAGATTTGATGCTCAAGTAGCATTTTAACAACATTTGTCAAAAATGAGACCTATTTTAAAGATTCTATTATTCTGAGTAAACAATTTACATTAATTAGATTTTTTTGTAACATCATAAATATTTTAATGTATACTTGTTAAATAAAATGATTAATTCCTTAAAAAAAAAAACTACTGACAGATATTTGAGCAGTGTTACACACAAAAATGATACATGTAGCAATGAAATGATTCCCAGGTTACAAGGCCTCTGAAAAAGCAGGTGTAAAGGCTAATGTGTCAAAACTGACCACTTGTGATACAGTATTTTCACTAAAAGTTGTAGGGTGTGCTATTGCAGTTAAACTCTTTTTGTTGTTGATTTCTTGGCAGGCCACGTGAAGGCAGTGCCAGTTTTGTCCAGCCAGAGCCCAAATTCTTCAAGAAAGACATCAAAGATAATGAAGATGAGATTTTGCAAAGTTCCTCTGTCAATAGATCTCACAAAACCTCTGCAGAGGAGACCAGTCAGGCTTGTGGATCTAGTCAAAACTCTAGCAGCAAGAAAAGAAAGGAACCAGAGCAGGACACCCTATTAGGCGCAGAAGAACCAACAGCCGTTGATGATTTAGAAATGTCACTTGAAGAGCTTGAATCCTTAATGTCCGATGAGATGGATGAGCCTCCGCAGACTGCGGCCAATAAAAAACAATGTCTTGAGTCAGGACTGACTAGCACAATCAATAGCAAACAATTACCGAATCAGCAAGAGGGCACTGAGTCCAAATGCAGAAAAGGGGTGAAGAATCAGCAAAGCAGTTCCAGCAATATTCAGAGCATGCAGTTGGACAGAGCAGGACCAGCTGTAACAAATCAGGACACCCAAACACAGTCAAAGAGGTCACCTCCAGATCTGGAAGCACATAGTTCTGCAAACAAGGGGCCAACAAAAAACAAAACACCAGAGCTTGAAGAGGTCAAAGAGGAGGAAGTATCTTTTGTTGTGGTATGAAGGCAGCCATTATTTGATTCAAATATATCTTGTCTGTATTTTTATCTGTAGAACAGCTTGTTCAGTGTTTTTGTTTTTCAGAACGCAAGGCCCCAGACCATTTCCCAGACCTCTGAGGCTGTTCTCAAACAAGAAATGCAGGTGAGAGGTTTTAAAGCAGACGCAGTTTGACCTACTGTACACATTTGAAACATATCTGTTCACAGTTTCAGATGGGTCATGATCCCCACGTTTACACTGTTTTCCTACAATGTATCCTGTAACATTGGTATGATAACAAGCCATGCTATAACAGCAAATAAAAGTACATTTATGACAGTTCCGAGATATTTGCAAGATACATTAAAACCTAATTTTTTTTCATGCAAGCTGGTTACATGACTTTTAACCCATAAAAAACTCAGTTACACAGGTGTCACAAACACTGGTAATTATCTAGAAAGGTCTTAAAGCATTATCCCTCACTTTTAACTCATGAAGTTCCTAAGTGACAGAAAAATAAACACGCAGGTGTGTGTTCAATTTTTGTTGCCATGGCAATATTTGAAAATGGTGACCTGTCTTGTTAGCACATAGCAGTGTCAGATTTTAACCCATGCAAGAATTCCTATGCTTGAATAACATATGCTAGAATACATTTTACCTGGTTGTAAAACCTTTTTGAACTAACTGATATAAAACAAGTTACGACAATATTGTGGTGACATGTTCATCACATCAGGATGTTAAATTTTAAAATCCCCAAGAAATCCAAACTAACCATATGATTTTGTTAGCTTCCATTGCTAGTTTTGTGGTGAGCAATTCATCCTTGTATGTCATTAAGAGAAAAAAAATTGTTTGCCCTTTTAATTTTTAATTGAAATCTGAAAATGCACTTCCTGTTTGTTTTCAGTTATATTCTCAGATTATGTGATTTCGAGGTAATGGGCATGGTTAACATATTTAACCAGGCTGGTTCAACTGTCAGTTTTGACAACAGCAGAATTGGTGAGCAGGAGGTGTCTGTTAGGTTGTGATATCTCTCCCCAATCCCTTTTCCCCATCTTTCTGAATGAAACGCTTACTTCGACTACATCCATTTAGCCCGCGGTAGAAAAAACAAGCCACGCCCACTGTTTGCTCATTTAATATTTTGTTTCTCTAGAAACTGCATCACATTATGAAAAAAAATAATGATCTAAGCTTCCGGTTCACGGGAACTTTAAGGAACACTCCACTTTTTCACAAGTCATCTAGTTTAACAGCATAAAAACAGAGTTTTTACAATTTTTTTTTATTCATTTATCATTCATTCATCTCTGGGTCTGATCAGATTCAATGATTTATGCTAAACTAAGCTAAAAGTGCTTCCGGGAGACCCAGGAATTGGCTGAATGGATTTAAAAAAGGAAAAACTCAACTGTTTATCTCAAGGTGACATGTACAATTTATTTCCAAATAAAAGTGTAGTGTTCCTTTAAAACAGTAGCTGTGTCTCATTTCCTAGGCTACATCCTCTGAAGGATACATTCGAAGGGTGCTGTGTCATTGCGGCATGATGAAGGCTATTTCATTTAAAAAAAAATTTAAGGCTTCAATGCTGCCTCAAAATGCATCCCTCATATGCCAGGTAATGAAGGACACAACCGGTGGATCCTTTGAGGTCTCGAATGTCGATCATTCATTGCGCTATGGTAACGGCAGGACGTTTTTAAAAGAAAACTCCGGATTAAATGTATGAATTAGGTTTTATTTCACTTAGATATCTAAACACATGTTAAAAATAAAAAAAAGTATGAAATACCTTACTAAAGAGTAATTTAATAGACAGTTTACATTTTTATGTGTACAAGTATGGATCAAAGGAAATATATTTCCAGCTTCTGTAAACTTTGCTTTGCCTTCAGATCACTTAAAATAAGTTTTAAAATCACTTTAAAAAAAAAGTCATTACAAATTTTATTACTGCTTATTAATGGCAGCTGTTACTGTTGCTAGGTGACGAGATCCGTCCTCTGTAGGCTATATCGTATCATTCAAAATGCTCTGTTCAACCTGTGTGGACTTTGAAGGACTCATCTTTGAAGTCTGCATCCTTCTGAGGAGCCTCTGAAATAAGACACATTTTGGTGTGGGGCATTTTTCAAATCAAGAAAAATTGTTAGGAATCAGTTAATTTACCTGGTTCAGTTATTTTACTGTTATTTGATTTCTGCTTATTCAATAGCTGATTTTAAGAAATGTAAGAAAAATTGTGTAAAATTGTTAATGAAATTCTAAATGTAACAATGTATTTCTGGTTAAACCATATACCTGACAGGATAGAGTTTTGATATGTTACAAAAGAGCTGTTATAAAAAAAGTGATGGCAAAGCAAATAAAATGCATAAACAGTTTTACTTCTGAAAATGGGTTTAGTTTTTATTCTATAATTAAGTAATAATTGTGATTTATGGTGTGGAAATTACAATAAACTGAATTGTACCAAAAAAATAATAATTACATTGAAAAATAAATGCCTAAAATAATAACAATAACATTACAGACCTTTCAGAAGGAAGGATTGTATTTTTAAAAACAACTGCAGAAACGTGTTTCAAGTCATCCATTGGTCCAAGTGGTCAGATTTTTATGCTCCATAATATTCCAATAAGGAGAAATAGGGCCATGTTCTTATAGGTTACTTTTGCATCAAATATTCTCCAAATTTTATATATGGCTTTTATTATGTAATAAACTTGCTTGGTAGCTCACCTGGTGCAACATCTCTGTAAATCCGAGCTTTTGTTAACACTAATATTTCAATTTGTTCTTATTCCTCCTCATTCAAAGTAATATAAGCAAAACAATATCATGTTGAACAATGATATCTGCAAAATGCAGCAAAATAAACCTGGAGCAACATTCATTCATTCATTCAGTCATTCATTTTCTTTTCATCTTAGTCCCTTTATTAATCTGGGGTCGCCACAGCGGAATGAACCGCCAACTTATCCAGCATATGTTTTATGCAGCGGATGCCCTTCCAGCTGCAACCCGTCATTGGGAAACAACCATACACACTCATTCACACACATACACTACGGACAATTTAGCTTGCCCAGTTCACCTATATCACATGTCTTTGGACTTGTGGGGGAAACCAGAGCACCCGGAGGAAACCCACGTGAACACGGGGAGAACATGCAAACACCACACAGAAATGCCAACTGACCTAGCTAAGGCTCAAACCAGTGACCTTCTTGCTGTCAGGCGATCGTGCTACCCACTGCACCACCGTTATGCCCCTGGAGCAACATATTTCAGGTTTTTTTCTGAAAAATAGACACAGTTGTGAGTTGTGTAATAAAATATCTGCTGATTTTCAGGCCTCAACTTCCAATTCCGGTCCAAAGATTGACCCTGATCTGCCCAGGAAGCTCCTGCAGGTTCAGTTTATGTCTCTGACAGTGAACAACTCTTCCAGATCAAGACCAGGCCCATTACAGACACACAACCCAAATGACAAAAACGTCAAAAGATTCCGCAAGGTCTGACCAAGTGTCTCATCATCACACATCTGTAATATTGTGACCAAGTATCGTTGTGCCTTGTTTATCTGCATTTGAGACATTTTTAAAAGAATGTTGTTTGGTGTGTGTGTTTGCGCATGTAGAAAAATGTCCCTGGATTTAATGGGCTGCCCAAGATTATCGGAGGCTCGGATCTGGTGGCTCATAATCGCAGTAAGAACTCTGAACTGGAGGAATGGCTGAGACAGGCAGCAGAGGTGAGAGAGCACACATGAAAACAGTGACAATTGGGTGTTTTTGTGATATTAATTATTATATATTTAGTAATTTCTCCTATTTTTGCATTTAGATTGTAATTGTTGTCAAGTTAATGCTGACTTAATGTTAATTTTTAATAATTCTAATAATGGTGCATCCCTTATTTGTCTGGCCATTAACCAATCAGCAGGGGTTTTCCATGATAACTACAGTATAGTTGAATAAAATTAAAGGTTGACAATTATTGCTAATTGAATTAGCAACAACAAAAACCTAAAGGGGTAGTTCACCCAAAAATGACAATTTACACAATATTTACTCACCCTCAAGTGGTTCACAAAAGAAGATATTTTGAAGAATGTTAGACACCGGTTAACCATTGACTTCCTTAGTAGGAATTAAAATACAATAGAAGTCAATGGTTACTGGTTTTTTAGCATTTTTCAAACTAACATTTTTTCAAGCAGGTTTGGGACAAGTAAAACAAGTAAATGAAGACAGCATTTTCAGTTTTGGGTGAACTGTCATTTTAATATTAAAATAGCAAATAAATAAACAAATAATTAAAAAACAAACAAAAAGCATTACGCAGACAGGAACTAGATTTCAAATGACAACTAATTCAAACAAATAGCAGAGAATACAGAAGTTATATAGTAATACTAAAATAGCTCTGTCATTATCGATAAAAGGCCTTTTAGCTTACGTCATTACAGGACAGCATGGAGGTTTTCAAAACATTTCACTTCAGATTATAGAGTAATTTCGAGTAATCTGCTCATCGTGGTTTGCTTTGACACCGTAGCGGGCATCACTTAAGTCTTTTTTTCAACACCCCCCTCATGCACAGCTGTACACTTATCTGAAGCCATATTTAATGCCCTTTTATATAGGTGGCTTCATCATGAGTATACTTTGTCATGACACTGATTTTTCGAAATGGAAATCATTTATTTTAAAATGATTTGCTTTGTTTTTGCAATACACAATTTTTATTGCATATTTTGATCAATTGAATATATTGTTAATGGGCTTAAAGAGCTTCTTTCAAGAGCATCTAAAATATTGTACTTACTGCAAATATTTAAGTGATAAACAATTTATTTATTGCGTTTATTTTCATTTGTAGGTTTGAAATTATAAAATTTGTAGGTATAAAATTCCTCTGAGCACCATTGTATTTGTGTGATCTTTTACATTTACTGTATGCTGTAGATTGTTGACCGGTAAAGGGATATTTCATCTAAATATGAAAATATACTGTTAATTTACTCATCCTCAGAAAATCCATGATGTTGGTGATCTTTTTCATCAGCATATATATATACAGGGAGTGCAGAATAATTAGGCAAGTTGTATTTTTGAGAATTAATTTTATTATTGAACAACAACCATGTTCTCAATGAACCCAAAAAACTCATTAATATCAAATATTAATATTTTTGAAAGTAGTTTTTAGTTTGTTTTTAGTTTTAGCTATGTTAGGAGGATATCTGTGTGTGCAGGTGACTATTACTGTGCAGAATTATTAGGCAACTTAACAAAAAACAAATATATACCCATTTCAATTATTTATTTTCACCAGTGAAACCAATATAACATCTCAACATTCACAAATATACATTTCTGACATTCAAAAACAAATCAGTGATTAATATAGCCACCTTTCTTTGCAAAAACACTCAAAAGCCTGCCATCCATGGATTCTGTCAGTGTTTTGATCTGTTCACCATCAACATTGCGTGCAGCAGCAACCACAGCCTCCCAGACACTGTTCAGAGAGATGTACTGTTTTCCCTCCTTGTAAATCTCACATTTGATGATAGACCACAGGTTCTCTATGAGGTTCAGATCAGGTGAACAAGGAGACCATGTCATTAGTTTTTCTTCTTTTAGACCTATTCTTGCCAGCCACGCTGTGGAGTACTTGGACGCGTGTGATGGAGCATTGTCCTGCATGAAAATCATGTTTTTCTTGAAGGATGCAGACTTCTTCCTGTACCACTGCTTGAAGGTGTCTTCCAGAAACTGGCAGTAGGACTGGTAGTTGAGCTTGACTCCATCCTCAACCCGAAAAAACCCCACAAGCTCATCTTTGATGATACCAGCCCAAACCAGTACTCCACCTCCACCTTGCTGGCGTCTGAGTCGGACTGGAGCTCTCTGCCCTTTACCGATCCAGCCACGGGCCCATCAAGACTCACTCTCATTTCATCAGTCCATAAAACCTTAGAAAAATCAGTCTTGAGATATTTCTTGGCCCAGTCTTGACGTTTCAGCTTGTGTGTCTTATTCAGTGGTGGTCGTTTTTCAGCCTTTCTCACCTTGGCCATGTCTCTGAGTATCGCATACCTTGTGCTTTTGGGCACTCCAGTGATGTTGCAGCTCTGAAATATGGCAAAACTGGTGGCAAGTGGCATCTTGGCAGCTGCACGCTTGACTTTTCTCAGTTCATGGGCAGTTATTTTGCGCCTTGGTTTTTCCACACGCTTCTTGCGACCCTGTTGACTATTTTGAATGAAACGCTTGATTGTTCGATGATATCGCTTCAGAAGCTTGCCAATTTTAAGAGTGCTGCATCCCTCTGCAAGTTATCTCACTATTTTTGACTTTTCGGAGCCTGTCAAGTCCTTCTTTTGACTTATTTTACCAAAGGAAAGGAAGTTGCCTAATAATCATGCACACCTGATATAGGGTGTTGATGTCATTAGACCACACCCCTTCCCATTACAGAGATGCACATCACCTAATATGCTTAATTAGTAGTAGGCTTTCGAGCCTATACAGCTTGGAGTAAGACGACATGCATAAAGAGGATGATGTGGTCAAAATACTCATTTGCCTAATAATTCTGCACACCCTGTATGTATGTATGTGTGTGTGTATATATATATATATATATATATATATATATATATATATATATATATATATAGTTGAAGTCAGAATTATTAGGAAATATCCAACATTTGATATACATCATTATGCAACGGGGCTCACACTCTAGGTGGTGGTGAACGCATTCCATGTTGTTAATTTTGTTTACCTGTATTCTGTATGTTTTTTGACTCAAAAGGCAGGAGACGTTAACCACGGTTTCTGCCAAGAGTATTCCTTATTATTCTGCTGGGAAGTAAAATTAACAGTAAATTTGATTTAAAAATGCAAAATATCTGATTTGCAATATATACAATTACTTTGCTTCTCTGAATTTATACCTTATATAGTCATGAACTAATCTCTTAATATTTTTTTTCTGAAGCAAAAGCTATTGTCTTGATAAATGATGTTGAAAAATAGAAATATTCAGCAAAATTCTGTTTCTCTGAATTGATTTATGTAGTACTGTCTTTCTTGCTATTACTCGCATGCCATGGGGTTGCAGACGTACAATACTGGAGTAGTTGTGTTCTCACACTTTCTCTCTCTCTTTTAGGAGGAAAAGCAGAATGAACGAGAGGAGACTTTGGGAGACGATTTGTTCAGGTATGCAGTCTATGCAGGCAGTAGGGCAGAAAAGTATGGATAAAGAGCATGGATCTGACTGGGCCGAATCTAGTGGGGCGTCTAGTGACGTCAGCACTTTTAGAGCTCATTTAAACACAGACAGATCTTGTTTGATCCCTGTACAATTCTCATCCTCGTCCAGACACTCTCCACCTGCCTAAACTAACACTACACTGACCTCCGACCCCAGAAAATCAGAGCTCACAAATAACATTTGTGATTGGCACACTGAGAGCTTAGTCTGCCTTGGACAGGCTGAGACCGGTTTAAGCGACGGGATACTAGTACGCACTGAAGCGGGCAGGACAGGGGGACGTCTGGTTCCCAGTATTGTGCCCCATTTCGAATCCTCTCTCAGATATTTAGTGGTAGACTTTGACATAGCAGTCATCTGACTGAAAAGCTTCAGTCAGGAACAGAAAGTTTCTTTCTTTAAGTTCGCAATTTATTCAATTTAATAGTCTTGTACATTTTATATGAACTGAATTCATGAACTCATCAACTGTGTGATTTGGTAATTGATGAGCCACTGGGTCTGATCCACCAGTGTCACCGCATCACGCATGAGTCCTCCAATGGATTTTTTTCTCCTTTTAGCAGATCCTTCATTTTCAGCACACTTGGAAAGTATGACGTCAATGATTTCCCAGCTGCTTTTAAGTCATTGTTCACAGTTGAGGTCACGCTGGGCTGCGAAGACCCGTCGATATTTCTAACAAGCTCCTGCTGTTTAAACACACAGTGATTAAGACCAAAAAAATACAGTGAAGGTTTAAAGGGACAGCACGGCCAAAAATGAAAATCAAATCAGTATTACTCTATTACCTTTTGCCTTTCTTTCTTTTTTATTCCTTAGACAAAAAGGAATGTAGCAGTGTTTATAGCAGTGAAAAGCCCTAGCAATAAAAAAGACACAGGAATATCAAATAGTGTATCGGAGTGTATCCAGGTTTAGCGGTGTATGATAGGTTTTAGTTTATTCACCAAATCTAAGTTGATTTAAGAAAAATCTTGACCTTGACCATTCTCGTGAACTACTGTGCAATCATAAAACTACTAGTACTGTACAACAGGCTTTGACCGGAGAAGTTGAAATCAGGATAAATAGAAGTACTAAGCAAAAAACATGTGTTTTTACATTCATCTGTCAACTATCTGTACTTTGTGTATTATGTTTAGTGTTTTATTAAGCTTGATTTATGAAACCATGCACTTATTTGCCTTTCTTGAGTGATTTTGGTAATTCTGAGTGAACTGATGTGTTAATATAGTTTCATGACCAGGGCCGTTGCTAGGGTCGAAAGGGATAAGCATAAAGTCCCCCCGGCCCCAACAAACACACACAAAAATAATTCAAATTTCAAATTTGCAAAATGCTAGTACAATTGACATTTTTTCTGAATAATTTGCATGGATTTACATTAATATGATGCAGATTTTATTGATTAGTTATTTTATTTCACCAAAACTACACACATTTTATACTGTGAAAACAAATATTAAGCTTCATCAGTAGTTAGAACTATTCAGTTTCACAAAACAGTTGTATTATTACCTCATCAGCTTCATTGATGTATGTGGTCATTTTATATACTTGAATAACAAAATAAATGTTATGCAACATATTATTTCTTAAGCGCAACATATTTCAAAAGATCAGGGGCTTTTGACAATACAACGCCACTGTTCATGACTAACACAGTCATGCACATGGCAGAGGGTCATGGTCAAGATTCTTTTTTTTTTTAATATAACATTTTCATTTAGGATTGCTTTTCTGCCAACCCTAAATCTCAAGAACATTTTGAAATATATGGCTATTATCACATGGGACCTCCAAAATCTATTTCATTTTTAGATTAATAGTTTTTCATATATGTGTAGTGTTTATAGGAGATCCACATTTCTAGATAAAGAGAGAATTAGAAATAAATTCAAATGGTGAAGTATGTTTAAAAATAATTCATTTTAATGATTCAGAAAGTGGTTCCTAAAAACTATGTTCATTTAAGTACTGGATGAAGCCTCCAAAATGACATACCGATTCAGAGTTATAAAAAGGTAATTTTTATTTTAAAAAACAAATTAAAATTTAAACATTACAATATTATTAAATATTACAAACGTAAACATTAGCTTATCAGCTTCACACCAAAGGCGGGGAGATCGTCAAAATTCACTACAATGGTCTCGTATTTAAAGGAGCTGTTGCAGCATATCAACAAATCAGTAACATTCCCGCATTAAAACATGCTTTCTAGCGTGAAAATGTTGCGCACACAATGTTGTGTGGTGTGGCTTTGCTCTACTTATCTGATAAGTGTCCATATGTCTGAAATATTCTGAAGCAGCAATACTGTTTTGTACTGTCGTTTTAGTTACCATGAAAGATTCCTGCTTTTTTAAAGAAAAAAATATATAAAATGAACGCACATCAGTTACTCGCCAGTAACTTTTTTTATTGTACGTCCCTGTAAGAAAACATCGTATATAATTGGAAATCCGGCAATCATCAAACTCAAATAATAAAACTGGAAACAACTGTGGTCGGAACCAAAGTTCACAGTACTGTGCTCTCTGGAATCCTCTCAAGCGCTGGACTTCTACATTCTGATTGCTTGCCATGAACCACGTCATAGCTCATTACCATAAAGTTGACTTGATTTCAACTCTCCTCAACACAAGATGCACCGTGCCACTCCTCACTGCTTAGTGGAGTGTCTGTCTAGTTTTTTCGCTGGTGTTTTATTTACACCAGAAAAACCTGCAATGTTAACTTACTGTACAAGTATCTTAAACTTGCTCATTCAGACAAACAGCGAAGGGTATGCGACTGACCGAAGACCATCTGTGTGCGCAATCGACTGAGATGTATAAATCAGGCTCTAGAATCAAGATTGTGGTCTTTTTTTATTAATTATTTAGCTCTAATAATGGCATGTCAGACTTATTGAACAACCAGCACATTTTTCAGCTTCAATAATTTGTCTTGTGGGCAATGGCGTAGGTTATATTACACATAACCGTAACATCATTATCATCATTATACTCCTGTGTCTTAGACTCCTTTGAGAAAGTAGGGTTAGGCCTCTTCAGGCACGGAATTGTTGCCTGGAGACTGAACCTGTCTAACTGGGGACTTTCAAGTGGTGCCATTTCTCCTGCTAAGCAAAACAACACACACTCGCGCCCTCAAATATACACACAGCCACTGCCGTGTGGTTTGTCCAACACAACTGTTTGATCTCTGAATCTGCTCAGCCAGTCATGCATGGAGTGGGAACATCACACAGAAAATAAAAAGAATGAAAAGAAAACAGCACCTCTGTTTTTCCAACACTTCTCCAGCTCCCTCCCCTGGGCTAATGAATAGTCCCAGACATGTTTTATGGAGGAGGATGTCTGGTTTGATGACTTTTAAACCATGTCTGATTTTTACAGCGTACCAGTTTGTATCAATTCACTCCGTTATTCAGTCACTGTTTACTAATTGTCACCGTAGGGTAGGAATTTTAAAAGCCTTTGTGGGAATGATGGTTGGGACTGTAGAAATGCCTTTCTTTTGTGTTGAATCTATTTTGTTTTTTTCTTTTTCTCACAGGTACAACCCTAGGCCTGCAAAGAAACGATAGATCATTAAACTACTAATGTCTGTGTGGTGCAAGACTGCAAAGAAAAACACATTTCAGTTTTTACCAGATTTATTTGTCTAATAAAAAATACTGTGTACAAAACATATGTATATATATTAAAAGTTGAAGTTTTACAAAACTGAGCAGTCTTAATTCACATCCAGACCAACGTTACGTCACCGTGCGAAGCAGCTTCAAACAGTCAGTCTTGAATTTAAGAACTTTCTCATTTCTTAGCGCTCAGATTTGGTTTTGGTTCCTTCAAGTGTCAAGTGTACCTTCAAGTCTTTAGATGATATCTACTGTCTAAACTGTCACTCCACACAAAGATACCCTCAGCAGTCTAAACTTCAATGCTGGGGTTTAAACTTAACAATGCTAGTTGAGAAGTTATATAAGCTTTTACTTCTAAGCAATAAAACATTTATTTGGCACAACAGATGAGTATGAAGTAAAACATTTAGCTAATAATTTCTATGAAACCCCATTTTCCATGAGTAGGCCCACACAGAATCTGCGCTTCACCATTTCCACATTTTTTATGTTACAGCCTTATTCCAAAATGGATTAAATTAATTTATTTCCTCAAAATTCTACACACAATACCCCATAATGACAATGTGAAAAAAAGATTTTTTTGAAATTGTTGCAAATTTATTAAAAATAAAAAACCTGAAAAATCACATGTACATAAGTATTCACAGCCTTTGCCGTGAAGCTCTAAATTGAGCTCAGGTACAATCTGTTTCCACTGATCATTCTTGAGATGTTTCAGCAGCTTATTTGGAGTTCACCTGTGGTAAATTCAGTTGATTGGACATGATTTGAAAAGGCATACACCTGTCTATATAAGGTCCCAGGGTTGACAGTGCATGTCAAAGCACAAACCAAGCATGAAGACAAAGGAGAATTATCTGTAGAGACAAAGGAATTTTGAGGAAATAAATTAATTTGATCCATTTTGGAATAAGGCTGTAACATAATAACAATGTGGAAAAAGTGAAGCGCTATGAATACTTTCCGGATGCACTGTAAATGGATCTAATTGGATTTGCATTATAAACGTTAAATAAAAAATTATAAAAATGCATTATTTTTTATTTCATATATTACGTTTTTAGTTATGATACTCCCAAAATCATTCTGCATAAATCTGCAGATTTTTTTTTTTTTTTTACAAAATTCTCTGCAGAAATAGCAAAAAATGTCCGCAGATTCTGTTTGGCCCTGTCCATGAGTCAAAAGCTCTAAAACCTTTCACATTAGATTCATCTTAATTCTATCAGTTCTAACCTTCATATTTATCAGTTTTACTTAAAATGACCTTAGTGGGTGACAAGCACCGCAGTTACTATAAATAATATAAACGTATTGTTCCAAGGTTTGGCACTTGTTTTGGGTTTCAGAGTAAGGCTGGTTTGGATCTTTACTGATGGGAAAGATACACATAGTCCAGGAATTACAATTTGGGCTTCTTCCTTTCTTGTCTGAAGTTCAGACTTGTGCAGATCATGAACTCATGGCTCTGTTGCTGTAGTGGCACTACATATTCACTCTTTGAAATCTTAAATATGTAGTTATAGAAGCCTTTTATGCAAGTTTATTTACCAGTGAAGCACTGGCATAAACTATATAAATTTTCTGTTTAAAGTGCTATGTGTTCTATATTACAATTCCAAATAGATATATCCAAACAGACAGAATTTAACTTTTTTTCTTCAGGATAAGGCCATGTTTGTGTATGGTCATTTTTTTAGGCAAGGAAATGCATTAGCTCGTTATTAAGTGTGTGCATATTAATATACATGAATTGTGCGTTCATTGGTATTTCACAGCAGAAATGTTTGTGCAGTCTGCAACAATCTTTAAGAATCAAACCTTTTGACTACATCATCGCTCTTTAGGTATTGCTTTCTTTTACAGCTTAGTGCAAGCATCCTTGACTTCACACTGACAAGATTAATTCACTAAAGATTTTTTTTGTGTCTGGGCTGTAGGCACTCTTACTATCTGCACTCCTATTGATAATTGCAGCTTCTCTTCACTTTGCTCAACCTTGACACTTTTCATTCTGTTTCTGTTTCCAACTCTGAATTATGTTTGGTTATTTAACCACTACAAACTGCTGTCAGTGTGAATGTCCCTTTAGGCACTGCAATCATGACTGGGAGATAGCCTGTCTGTCATGTAATGCAAAAGCGGATACATAATTACAAATAACAAGGCAACTGACAGATTTGCAAGAATATGAAGAACATACTCTGTCTGAACTTTAAATTGACACGTTGGCACATAATTTCTGACCAGCAAAACCCCTATTTGTAAAACGATCAACATCAGACACCACTGGGAAGAGAGTAGCTTCATCTAGTCTCTTTTAAGTGGTAAGAACATTTACATTTCATTTAGAATTCACTGCATACATATAAAAATGAGATGTGTCCCAGTACAACTCCTGTCATGAAACACCTTCTCTATGGCTGGGCATACACTGTCTGATTTTGAGCTGAATTCTAACTTATCTTAGAATCGAGGCGAATTTCAGCTTTGTCATGCATCGTTTCATGTGCTGTGTTCATGCAGTGTTCATTGGGAACAGAGAGGCGATTAACCTTTTTTGCTTTTCTGATCAGGCAATCAGATGGTCAGATTTTCTGACATGTCAGAAATTTTGATCTGCCCTCGTGAGAGAGATACAATTCTAATTAGAATTTTTTTACATATTTTTTTTATTCCTTTCATTCCACTAGAGCTTCACACTTCTTCCTCTAATGGCCCATTTCCACTAAGTGGTACGGTACGCTATTAAGGCCATTTCCTAGGTACCTAAAGCGAACCGTTCCGTACCCTTTGCAAAGGGTACCAAAAGGCGGAGCAAGACGCGCAACTGAGCGCTATTGGTTTACAGAGATACGTCAATCGCTCATGCAACAAGCAAGGAGAATGAAAACAAAGGAACCGCCATTTTTAAAAACACAGCTGAGATATTACACCGTAATAATATATACATATAAGAAGCCATGGTCAACCCAAGCTCAAACAAACCTTGTCGTCGTCTTGATAAACAGCCACAAAGCCAGGAAGAGCAGATTCTACCCTATGCCTCATAGTTTTTTACAAGGCCGTCTAAAGCGCAAACAGTTTCGTTTTCTCGCTTGCACTCGCCGCACGTCTATATTTGGAATAACGAACTTCTTGAGTTGATGATAATAACGTGCGCGTGATTATTGAAGTGTTTCTGACATCCGATCCTTTCAGAAACGGACAGACACGGGACTGATGCACGATAAGCCGGAAAAACAAAGGAGCAAATGATTCTTTCAGCAACCTAAAAGATGAACACTCTGCCATGTTTAACTATTATCATCACCTTCTAAACTATTATGAACTGGGAATGACGGAAATTACTTTCTAACAAGAGGTCACATGTGCTGGTGAAGATTAAAGATTCAGATGAGAGGTTTGCACTGACTGTGGGCTATATGTTGTGTGTTGTTTTTGTACCCAAATAAGGACTACATGTTTGCTGTGTGTAGTTTTTCTGTAATTGGTAACATATCAGAGAATGTAATGGTCTGTATGTGATCATATATGTTGCATTTATCTATTTTATATAATTGAGACCGTGCAGTAGGCTATTTCGCATCATTGATCTGCAGTTATAATCAAATCATGTTCATAGTAAGGTTAGTAATGAACATTTATACACAAGTATTTATGTGTATAAAGCATCTGTTTTGTGAGAAGTGCTTCTCATATGATATCTGAACAACACGTACAGCTTTACTGTAGACATTTCCTTGAGCGAGAATGACGTCGACGGAAACTTTCTGTTGTACACCATGCCCACCAAAAGAGTAGCATTGGTACCCTTTTAGCAGTGGAAATGAAGGCCTGATAAAGGTGACCCGTACCATACCATACTGTACCACTCAGTGGAAATGGGCCATAAGGAGTCGTAAATAAAAAAAATGCTCTGGTTTTTCCAATCACCATTAGGTTGCATGTCCACCAAAGTTTTTTTGAACTGCAAGCATTTTTTTCCTGTTGTTGTCAATGAAAGCGCGACGTTTTTAAATGTGGCTGCATAGCCAAGCGCTGAGCATGTGTTTTATCATTTTTAAATGCTTTGACAGTTTGAGAAGTGCTCACAACTGATGCTCAGGTTTTGCAGCACAAAAAATGTTTTGGTGAAGTTTGTGCTGACTTCATATATACTTCATACTTGAGCAGTCAAGTTGCTGCTAAACGATTGGACAGAGTAGTGTGAGCACATCAAATCCAGAACTTTGGCTTTACATTGCATGCATTCTTTCTGTACAGGGTGAGTGCTCAGATAGCATGGAACTCGGTGTATGCCCAACCTTAGAGACTTACACAAACCCTCCTCCTCCATCCCCGCTTACTTCTCTTCCCCATCCTCCACATCCTCCTTCTTCTGCGATCAATTTCTTGTTTTTCTTCATCCTCCGTTTTAGTCTGTTTAGTAAACAGCTAGCAATGCCAAGTGCACCACCCTTTAAGAACCGCACAAAATTGTCACCAATAAGGGGGCCCATGGCAAAGAGCCCAGGTTCAGCGTTGCACTCAAAGGTGTACGGGTTTATGTCGACAGGATTCTGTCTGCAGGAAATTGGTCTACTAGAATCCAAGCCAAGGTACTGCCCTTGCTCCTTCAAGAAAAATAAGTTAGGATAGGTCCCGATCAGAACTAGTACCATAGAGACTTTGAAGACTTTAAGAACACCACTGGATCCCCTCATCACACAGTGCATGTCAGGCTGAAAGGAGAGCACACAGTGCTCAGGAAAGCTGGTGTAGCCGGGGTACAAAGATGAACAAGGAGCTGTGGGACTGGCAATAGGTGATGCTTTGTAACCTTGGGAACACATCATGTTGTAGACCCTGTGATATTCAGGATAAAGTGTCTTTGGCAACTGTTTGAAGATAAGACCTGGGTCATCAACACGCTTGCGAAATGCATGTAACACAGGGACCCTATGGTTCAGGGCACACAGTACTGCATCAGCTGCACTAAGCCCTGCTCCCACAACCAAAACAGGGTCTGAAGAAGAGCCCAGTTTGCCGTGACAGCTGACAGCAACCCCAAGGTCACGCACGCTGTGAAAAATGTAAGGGAGATCCTCTCCTTCAACTCCCAGTCGAGCAGGAGAGTCAGATGCCCCTGTTGCTAAAACAACATTCTCTGCAAATAAGCTAAAAGGGACATGAGTGTCCCCTTGGACCTTTTGGTAACCCCTGACCTCCCAGAGTCCCTGTGAAAGCCCTTGGGACACCCCAATTTTCTCTCTTTCTTCATCGTTGCCTCTTTTATCTTCATCACCCTCCTCAATCTCACCATTTCTAGTGCTTTTCTCAGTTCCATTTTGTAACTTCTTACTAAACCCATTTACCACTCCATTCTTGTTCTCTGTGCTGTTCTTATTGCAATTATCAAACCCATTTTTCACTCCGGTGTCTTTTTCATTCCCATGTCTGTTTTCGTGACTGCGGTGAAGTTTTTGAACAGAGGTGACGTAGGTATTGTCAACAAAGTTTTTTTGGAGACCCATGAGCTTGACATAATTTTTGTAGTAGGAGGAGATCTCCTCTGGTGTTGCTCGATCATTGGATGCTGCCCTGTGAAGGAATCCCAAACACATACACAATGGAATTCATCAATCTCAGTAAACAAACTCAAAGTATACACTACTGTGTGTTGTCTACCTCCTGGAGACCCATCTTCCTGCAGAGTATAGCCCCAACCTGACCTGACAAACCTGCATCAGAGGTTCAAGTAATCCTGAAAACCCTGAAGCCTCCTGGTTTGGGTTTGTTTAATTAGAGTTGGAACTAAACTTTGCAGGTATGGCACTCCAAATTGGAGGCTTGACACCCCTGTACTAATGCCTTCATCATGTATAAAGTTGTATCCCATAGCACATACCTTCTTTTGCCTGAGGTTATGTCTCTGTAGTTTACTCCCGGTAACTCCATCCATATGCCAAGGCTGATGGTCAACATTGAACCTTCCATTGCCTTGAAGACCAGAAAGAGATTATTTTGTCAAGAAGAAATTAGGACAAAAATAACTGTATGTTTAGTCCCAACACCCAGTTTCATTCACAATATGTACGCTGCCTTGGATACCTGTTAGGGTAAGACATATTTCAAATGTCCTAGGGTTTAGGCAACACATTTAAAAAAAATCTCTCAAAGCTAACCAGATAGTTTAAGAAGTTTTTTTTAAAGTTTGTTTTAGCTCAGCCAATTGTAATTGAGAAGCAATATCCCTACTACCCTGATAGTTCACTCACATGCCAAGCACCACCAGGTGTAGCTTTGCCGAGGACCAGATGAGGAATGTGATGTTTCTTTTCAAGTCTCCACTGCAAAACAGAGGGGAACTCGAAACCTAGATCTGCATTTGGATGAAGGAGTGTGTCGAAGAGCACCGCCACAGGGTTCCCTGAACGTCCTTCTAAACCTTCACAAAGATACTCCAAGTCCTAACAGACACACGGGCACCTGGTTTTTTCCACAGATTTGGATTGTATACAATTTTCTAAGATAAAATCTATAGTTGCTGGTGTTTTTGTCATCATTTTACCTGTTCAGTGATGGGAAGTTGTTTGGCTTCCTGTAGTTTACGAAAGAGGATGTGGTTTGGGTGCACAGCCTTGGGATCTAAGTAAGGAGTATATCCATTAAGCAGGTATGACAGGCATATTCCAGAAGGACCATTACCTATGAGAAAAGGAGAGAGGCTTGTGAGTTTGGAATGTTCTTTTGAAGATTCTTTCCATTTGTATATCTATTTAACTCATATCCACACTAATTATTAGCTATTAAGAATTGATGATGATGTGAATACCCATTTCTCATTAGAATCTGATCTTTGCTTCTTATGACTCACCAATGATAACGACTGGCACAGTTCGGGTACAGTCTCTCGACAAGGAACTTTCCTCCAACAGGGGCATAGTGGTAGCCAGAATTAGAGCTGGCACTGATAAATACAAAAGAAATGTGGCAATCACAATAACTTGATTATGTCTTACAACATCTTAGCATATTACATTAATATAACATATTAAGCAGTGGTGGAAAGAGTACTGAAAAATCATACTCAAGTAAAAGTACTATTACTTGCCTAAAAATGTGTTGCAAGTAGAGTAAAAGTATCTGTGGTAAATATTACTCAAAGTATGAGTAAAAAGTAGCCCTTTTAAAAGTACTCAAGAGTAGTGAGTATTATGCTGTCAAAAGCTGATGTGTTTACATGTAATTTGTGCATGTGTGTAAACGTAACATTCTGTAGTGCATCTTGATATTGCCCAGCAGGCACACAACATCATGAGACATTAATATTAGGTTAGATTTAGGTTGTAATGTCAGGTGACCAAAATAATTGTCAAGCCAGCAGCTAAGGACAACGTTATTTTGTTGTCCAATAATGACGTCAAATGATGTTGATATTTGGTTGATTTTAGGTTGTTAGAAAGTGGCCATAATACAGCGTCGAGCAAACATCTTAAACCAACGTCATATATGACGTCAAATGCTAACATTTATTCGTCAGATACGGCAGCCAAAATCTGACCTCTGATAAATGTCATAGGGGTAACGTCCACACAACGTCAAGCTGTAACATCATTAGACATTGATATTTGGTTGGTTTTAGGTTGGACATTTGACATTGGCCTAACGTTGAGTTCTGACGCCAACTCGATTTTCATTTCCAAACAAAATGCAAAGTACCCATGATGTTAGGGTACAACGTCAATCAGACGTCATGTTGACGTCGTGTGCCTGCTGGGTGTTTAAAGCCATTTCAGTCATCATACAGTAAACATCTGTCATCTTCTCATCAGTGACATGCATCTAAACAGTCTCTGGGTCAATGCGCATAAAGATTTTGAACATCTTCATGGAAACTTTTAATAATTCCAAACAGTTTGCTGCAATTATAAAGTGCACACATCTTGAGGTAGTTCATTATGATGCAATTTACTTTCTACAGTATGTGCGATTTGATTGGACAGGAATCTCAGGACTGATTTTTCTAATCCCCATGGACAAGAAAAATAAAGTAGTGACTGCAGGTTGAAAGAAAGTTGTGGAGTAAAAGTACAGATACAGCACTAAAAATGTACTCAAGGGAAAGTAAAAGTGCACATTTTAAAACTACTTAGTAAATTACAATTCCTGAGAAAAACTACTCAATTACAGTAATTTGAGTATTTGTAATTAGTTACTTTACACCACTGATATTAAGTTTATGGCATTTGTATTGCATATTTTATTCACACTGATTATCTAAAATATCAATGCACAACAAATACATGGTAACAAGTTTTAATAGCCTGTAAATTATTTTAATACATCAACTGTAGTGCATAGTGTAAAGTGTGCAAATATAGAGCATACTTTTTTTTTGCTAGTTTGTTCTACTTTGATGAGTTGAATATTTAGCCCTTTTTCTTAACTTGTCGTATAACGCCGTATAAATTGTCGTATACATTCTAAAAACAAGTCACAAACTACATGCAAAAATGTCCTTGCTCAGAAACTCAACCCAGCTGAGGTAATGCTTGCATTAGCGCTGCCACTACTTTTTGACAAAAGCTAATCATAATCTGTTTGTGGCGTGAGGCACTGTTATCTAAGTGCACTCATTGTCTCAACTTGACATGTGTAAATCACCCCCTGATTACGCCTCAGTTTGGCCCATAATCCATGCAGCCCGTGTTTATGTTTTTCGAAAAAAAGAGGGGTCGGGATGCTGACAGTCGGCACATCGCAGCCACCCATCACAACCTGTTTTTCTTTGACCACGATTGTTTACTCTTTTCAGAGTGAGTGCGCAGGATTCCAGGCATAATCGGGGGTGAGGATGGCGGGACAGGGGTGTGTAAGGGGCGGAGGGGTCCATTGGCAGGGGTTGAAACTGGCATTTCCGCCTCATTGCCCCATTTAACAGTCTCCTGATCACATTCAGAAGGGGTACTCACATGGGCTGACCTACCGCTTGTTTTCCACACTCATTTGTCTGTTTTCAAAAAAGACTCAGTCCACATAATGTCTAGAATACGTTTAACTAGTCAATCACAGAACTCAAATTCTCAAATATTTCTCAATAATGACCACTGTCTAAGGCAAAATATAAGTATTGACCAGTCATCCAGAAAAACAAATGCAACCTACAGATGTGCAGGTGATATTTTGTAGTATTTTGGGCTATAATGACAGACTTGTGTTGTGCCTCGTAAAAAAGCCGAAACACTCATTTTAAATGTTAGTGCAAAGAAATAATTAATAGAGCTGCTGTTGCTCTGTGAACACTACATTTCTTCATCAACACCATTAAACATAATCAAATGGACATTTCAAACCCCTTTTAGCAAACAAGTTTGTGTTTAATAGACGTCTAATAGACATCTATACCTAGGCAGCTTGGCTAAAACAAGGCTCAATAGACTTTATATGTGTATTCATTCATACATTTCTGTTTATTTGAAGACTAGTCTATATTTGGCATATGCTTAGACATCTAATAGAATTTCACTGACAGCCCAAATTTAGCCTTGTTTTAGCCAAGATGACTATGTTTAGACGTCTATTAGACATCTTTGAAAAACAAAAAATGCTTGCTGGATTGGGAATCAAAACATCAGACATGACTAAACCCACGATTTATGACCATCTAATAAAAACAGTGCAAGTACATTAATTGAGAAAGAGTGAATAGCCGGTATTATGTCTGCGTGTTGTCTAGACAGGACTATCAGTGAGTCTGAAGCCCAGACTGGATGGTATGTCAGTATGTACACATAGCCTACACACACGTGTCTGTAAAAGCACGTGTGTATGCACGTTGCGCATAAGGATTACGCCTCCAAAATTGTAGATGTATAGTAGTAGAGAGAAAGAAAAAACGCAACTAAGGCAGGCAATGACGTTTAAGGCAATTTGGTGTTAGTTCAGTTCGGATTGCACGTAACGGTTTGTGCGCATAATGTGCACATCAAGTAAATAAATAGTTTATATCTTCTGATTATGCCTTTATAAAGGCCTATGCATATTTATAAACAAGAATAAACAGCATCCAAATTTCTGTGGCAGTTGTTAATGCCACTGGATTGCAAAGTTTTTCCAGTCCTCTCTGGTAAAAGCATTAAAAGCCCTGACTAACTTTAAGAATGCTTGTGAAACAAAAAAGGTTTGGTCATAACGCATTAAAATATGTGAGAATTATGTATGATTTTAATCTGCCATAATTTAGGTCACATCTACAGTCCAATATGAGTACTGTTTGGAATGGTAATAAATACATTTCTATAATGATTTTCTTACCTCCAAACGAAAAATCTTCAAGAATGTCTGTTTTTTCAGAATCGCGTATCTCTAGAAGGCTCAGGATGCTGCACGCGGTATAAATAGTCCGTATCCCTAGTGGGAGGATCCAAGCCGAGTCACAGGATGACATGGACGAGTGATTTTCTAAAGATGATGCTAACTGTTTTTTTTCTGGGAAGGCGCCGGTTAATCAAAGCGTACAACCAGTTATACAGAACTGAAATTAAACCGACGTAGCACCGAGAAGCTGCGTGGCGTCAGTCTCCATCCAGCATCATCTGCGCCGCGTGCCGCACCGGCAGGCATGTAGTGCGAGCACAGATCCGCGGAGTCCGCCGCGCGCACATGAAATCTCAGAAATAACTGCACGCACTATTTCCCGTTAAACGGAAGGAAACTCAATCGATCATTACTCGATTCGTGCAAAATCACCACTTTAAAGCAAACCTCGTTTTAAATAAGGAGGCATATTCCCTATTATAATAGTAGCAAACACGTGTTTTATATTTTGTTCAGTATCCAGTTTTCTTGCAACTCAGTAAGTGTGTTATTTGATTATAAAGCGACCATATGAAAAGTAACATTTTTTTAAAAATAATTAGTCAAATTGACCTTGCTCTGCTACTTCTGTATAGTTTTAATGCACTTGGCGAAGCTCTTGCTAAATTCTGTCGACATTTAAAGGCATCACGTTTGAATCAATAAATGACTAATAATTAGACCCACATGAACATTTTCTTATAAGTCATTGACAACCACTGGATGGCGTAAGTAGTACACGCGCACTGTTTTACAGAAGTCCAGCGTGTAAACCTCAAATGAGTTTTCCTTCAGGAACACCAATGTGCTGATTGTCATACCCATTCCACACACTACACACATTTTGTCTTTACACTTATTTGTTTGTCGGTTTGTCTTTCTTTATAAGGAAACATAAAAAATAATATTTAATTAAAAAGCCTATTATGTATGCCTATTATTCACTTTCAGATGTAAAGGAACAAAAGATCACTGGGGCAGTAACTTTTCAAAATATGTTTGCCACTTTGGGCAACACTTTACAATACAGTTTTACTAGTTAATGTATTTAGTAACATGAACAACACATTTATTACATGATTTATTCATCTTTGTTGACATTAATGACAATAAAGTTGTTCATTATCATGTTAACTCATGGTACATTAATTAATGTTAACAAGCACAACTTTTGATTGTAATAATGCTTTAGTAAATGTTAAATTGTGATCAATAAATGCTGTACAAGTATTGTTCATTTTTATGGTTATGTTAAGGAATACATTAACTAATGAAACCTTATTGTAAAGTGTGACCACTATTTTTTTTTTATAAATACATGTTCATTCATATTTGTATCACTTTAATTATACATTGTCCAAAATAAAGGCAAAATAACAATAAAACAGTATTGTGAAAATGTTTACATTTAAAATGACTTTATTATGTTAATGGGCTATATGCACAGTGTTTTTCAGCCAATGATAAACTTCTTGTGAAAGTTTAAGGTGACTATTTTTAGTTGTTCAACGAGATGAAAGACTGTAATCGCTAGGGCCCCTTAGGATCAGCAGGCTAGTGCAGAAACTCCATTGAAAATACTAGAATAGAATAAACTCATATTTTAAAGACGTGGCGGGGGAAATGTAATTTAATGCAGTGCTTCTTGTCCAGTCTGAGACCCACTTGATATTGTATATCTGTCAGACAGTGAAGATCACTGATTTTTAAAGACAATAGACCTTAAATGTGACAATTTTATAATGGACAGTTCAGCAGAAGCGCTGAGGCTGGCTGGCTGAAGTTAAAACGGTGTGCATATACCCCATTTTCAGTGCATTACTCCAGTCTTCAGTGTCATAAGACCCTTCAGAAATCATTTTTTCAAATCAGTTTGATGATTGTCCTTGATTTAAAATGTATTTTAAAAATGTTTTTGTATCAGTTTACACAGAAATATGAAGCAGCACAACTGATTTCTATAATAATCAGAATATCAGAATAATTTCTTAAGGATCAGCTTACACTCAAGAATACAAATGATGCTGAAAATTCTACTTAGAAGCACATGAGTAAGTACATGTACTAAAATAGTAATATATAAAATTTTAATTGTTATTGTATATTGATCAAATTAATGCAGTCTTGATAAGCAGAAAAGATTCACATTTTAAAATAACATTAAAGAAATGAAGGAATAAATTGCTATGTTATTCTGTTTATTTATTAAATTTTAGCAGGCCTGTCAAGATAGGCTGACAAAAGTGAGAAATAATCATTCATTCATACATCCATTTTCTTTTTGGCTTAGGCCCTTTATTATTTAGGGGTCACCACAGCGGAATGAACCACCAACTTATCCAGCATATGTTTTACACAGCGAATGTCCTTCCAGCTGCAACCCAGTACTGGGAAACATCCATACACTCTCATTCACACACATACACTACGGCCAATTTAGCTTATTTAATTCACCTATAGCACATGTCTTTAGACTGTGGGGGGAAACCGGAGCACCCGTAAACCCATGCAAACATGGGGAGAACATGCAAATTCCACACAGAAATGCCAACTGACTCAGCCGGGACTCGAACCAACAACCTTGAAGTGACAGTACTAACCACTGAGCCACCGTGTCACCCCAGAAATAATAATTGTAAACAAATCGTAAGATTTTATATTATCTCTGTAACATTTGCGTTGGAAGGAAGAAAGTTTTATTTTTCATTTTAGTTAACTATAACACCTCTGCCTTAAATGAGCATGCTGCTCATGATGAACCATACTTGATGGTACTAATGAAAATTGAACAAATTAAACTTTCACATGGTCTATGAAGGGAAACATCACTATCTTGTCCTTACAGAATATTATAAAGATTAATTCTGCTGTCTGAACCCAATGGATTGGTAAGTATTAATTCGTTAAATGCATTGAACTGCTCTGATCAAACTCATTCATTTTCTTTTCAGCTTAGTCCCTTTATTAATCTGGGGTCGCCACAGCGGAGTGAACTGCCAACTTATCCAGCATATGTTTTACGCAGTGGATGCCCTTCCAGCTGCAACCCATCACTGGGAAACATCATACACTCTCATTCACACACATACACTATGAACAATTTAGCTTACCCATTTCACCTATAGCGCATGTCTTTGGACTGTGGGGAAACCGGAGCACCCAGAGGAAACCCACGAGAAGACGGGGAGAACATGCAAACTCTACACAGAAATGCCAACTGGCCAAGCCGAGGCTTGAACCAGCAACCTTCTTACTGTGAGGCGACATCGCTACCTACTGCGCCACCGCATCACCCTGCTCAAACTCCTTTGAATCAATCATTAGAACTGAGAGAACCTGCTAGTAAAATAATGAACACAGATCTGAGATTTTGAACAAATTCAACTTCAACACAATAGGCTATGTTGATACACTGTTGCTTACTACCATTCAGAGCTTTGTAATGAAATACTGTATCCATTTAAGATAGTAGCCAGTTGCTGATGGAAATTGAGCAGTTGGCACCATAATTGGATGTTGATTTGCTATATTGTAACACTGATTGTGTTTATTGTCTGGGTTTGTTGCACTGCAGGAATCTGCACAGTATTAATGACTCACTGAACTCAAGGGTCAGTTCTCTCTGGGGATGTCAGATTTACTCAACATCCAAATGCATTGCATGTTCTTTAAAAATATCAGGCCTATATATAAATACTATATCACACATCAAATTAGGTTAAAAAAAATTATTTAAAGAACGATCCGGTCCTTTTACACATGCATAATAGTAGCCATTTAAAAAAAATACCCTTTTTTCTTTACAAATCACAATTAATTTAGAGTAAATACATTTGTGAAAGGTATAGTTCACCCAGAAATTAACATTTACTCACTATTTGTATTTACTCCCCAATATCAAGTAGTTTCAAACCTTTATTAGCTCTTCTGTTGATCAAAAAATAAGATATTTTGGAAAATGTAAGAAACCTGTAACCATTGACTACCATATTAGATAAAACAAATACTTTGGAGGTCAATGCTTACAGGTTTTCAGCATTTTACAAAATATATTTTGTGAAGGGTGGGCAATTTTTTACAGAATTTTTAGTTTCGGGTAACCTATGCCTTTAAGATGATTTTGCAAACACACATGTAGCCTATACACAACATGTACCTATGAAAGATGTTTTAATACATATCCGACACTGGTGCAACAATTAATGAGCGACATTTATTTCGACAAGCTTAATACGCTGCAGTTTGAGAGAAGATGACTTCACAAAGAAATAATGAAATACAATCTTTACATCTCGACTGACAAAAACTCGGACACACGCTAAACTAGATGTCCATCCCTTCCGAATGGTAAGTCAACACTTTGATGATCTCTTGCCTGGACGCCCTCGCCCTTCTGCCCAGTCCGTGCGCGCGTGCCAGCACACAGTCCACATACTTTTCCCAAAACACCTGCGCGAGCTCCATGAACATGTCTTGTTGTGTTGGTTGATTTGACCCGCTCAAGTATGTCATGAAGTCCCAAAGCCCTGCAACCGAGTCGGCGATGCGCAATTTACGCCCTTGTATTACCGCTAATGACGACGCGTCCCAGCAATCACGGTTTATCTCGCCCAGGTGCCCGGGAGCCTTGCCGCCCCCTATGCCTTCGGTGTTCAGCGCTTCGAGACTGGGTATGGAGTAGGATGAAGCGCTGGCGAGCAGCAGCAAACACACTGACAGGAGGCGCCACCACTGGCCGTCGAGGACCCCCATCAAACGTTCCATTGGAACCTTTGGAATCAACAGGTAAATCTGTTTTTTACTTGAAAACTTGCTAAGCAGAGAATGTTTCAACACTAGCCGTCTTCAGCATTTACATGCAATGTGTCATTCAAACAACTATTACATTAAGCTCCTACCACAGCAAATTATTTTAATGAGATAAAATAATTAACTTACAATATGTCGTTCAGTTTTTTCTGTCCTGCGACTAATCTGCAGACCCGTTTTCTTTCATACCTTTGAGGCGAATAATTGTCTTTGAGCGAGTGTTTTACGACTTATGGAGACTTTAAAAGCCGTGCGCGCCCACGTTCAAGCGTCATGCTGTTGACTGTAGCTCATTCCACTTTACACTGAAAAGCACCTGACGTGAAGAACGTAATTCAATTACAATCTAAAGAACACAAGTACTCAGAGAAAATGATTAGCCTGCTATTATTTGCCAATCGGTCAGTCATAAATTATTTCACTTAAAAGGGGGGTTTTGAAAAATAGTGACTAATTTATAGCTAATTGGTAGCTAATCAGCTTAAAATTCAAGCTTACTGCACTTTTACAAACGTCAATTTATGTATTTAATGGGAACTATTATACCAAATATATGCTGTTTTTTGTCGATTTAAGGCAAAAGTACAATTTGTTTTGCATTTTTTATTATCTATTTGGCGACAAATTTGCTTAAATTGTAACTTCATTTTTTGACTTGCGCTTCATTGTTTATTCCAGGAGATTTCTAAAACGTTGCTTTAGAAATCATATCTATTGTGTCAAGCAATAAAGCAGATATGGGATAGGTGAAACTAAAGTGAAGTCCCTCATAAGGAGAGCTCACGCCTTCACTGCGATAGAATTGGAAGAGGCGGAAACACGGGTGATTGACAGCCCTTGCAACCAATCACAGCGCACATTGCCATGTTTCCGGAAGCACACACGTGTTTTGCCCTTAACTTCAGCAATGCACGGTTAGTCGCACTGTAGCTAAAAAACAATCACTTCAGTACATTCTTTGCTTTCAAGTGTTCTTTTGGGATGGTGTGGACGAGCAGAATTTGTTTCCGGAAGGTAAGCAACGTTGACGAGCTTGTCGAATTGCATTTAACGCTAACGTTAGCTAATATAACGTTAGTTGCTGGTAGCCCGACCTTCACATGCTCATGTGTCTATCGTTTACAGACTGTGTGTAGCAAATTACTGCGTAATTGATTTTACTGTTATAAATAATATGATATGCAACGTAAGTTTTAGATGATGCTAGAATAAATCGCGCTCCAGTTCCATTTTAACAGCATGAATTCCTTCATAGTTAATGCAATTCTGTTTATTTATATAAAAAGTTATATGTATGTTTACATTTCATATGTACCTAACCTTACTTTCATAAGTTATTTCAGTTTCATTATAGATCAGCGGTTGCAGAATGACGTAAATAAGATCCATGTCATTTTTTTTTTCGTTTCTTCTGTAATGTTGACGTCTGTTAATCTCAGAGGATGAAATTGTGTGTATACGACATTGTGCGTCATGTTGAAACGCTTTGTTCATTCTTTTATGTTTCTCATTCTTTTTTATTTTTTTTTTATCAGTGAATGTGCCCTTATACTCATTTAGGGAATATTACTATTTGTCATGTTTTGTTTCTTATTGTGAAGCGTCCTTGAGCTATGGAAAGGCATTATATAGATTAAAGTTTACTATTATTCATTTGAAATCATTTGAATATGCTGATTTAAGTATTTAAGCTTTTTAAGTTTTGTGCAGCTTAATATTTTTGTTAAAATAATTTGGGGTTATTGAAATAAATTATTTAACAAGAACATAATAAAAGCATTAGGTCACAGTAAATCATTTGTAATTTTACAATAAAACATTCTTATTCAGTACTCTTCAATTTTCTGTTCATGACAATGCTACAGAAATGTATGACAATTTGCGTCTAACTTTCTGTCTTTTTTATTTCAGTATGGGAATTTTGTGGATAATGTACGGCTGTATGTAAGAGGTGGTACCGGAGGAATGGGTTTGCCCCGTTTAGGAGGACATGGAGGGGATGGTGGAGATGTATGGGTGGTCGCCAAAAAAGACACTAGATTGAAGCAAATTAAAGACAAGCACCCTGACAAACGGTTCATTGCTGGTGTTGGTTCAAACAGCAGGTGAGTTCTTTATTTCTGATTGATGAGAGACATGGAATTACATCTGATATGTAATGTTAAGCAATAGAAATTTCCTGTAAACACACATATATATCATACATCATACATACATGCATGCATACAGAGGTTGGACAATGAAACAGAAAGTTGACCAATTTAGTGTTAGAGGTTTCATGGCTAAATTTCTTCATTGATTGCACATTCCATAGTAAGAGTATAGTGGGAAGGTTTAAATAGCAGAGTAATAGCACAGTTTTGCTTAAAGTATTGCAATGCGCACAACATTATGGGTGACGTATCATTGTTCAAAAGACGACAAATTGTTGGTGCACTTCTCTCTGGCGCATCTGTGACCAAGACCGCAAGTCTTTGTGATGCATCAAGAGCCACCGTATCCAGGGTAATGTCAGCATACCACCAAAAAGGACGAACCACATCCAGCAGGATTAACTGTGGACGCAAGAGGAAGCTGTCTGAAAGAGATGACCGGGTGCTAACCCAGATTGTATCCAAAAAACAAAACCATAGCTGCCTGTTCTAATCTCAACTCTGCCTTATCCACCAAAACTGTTAGTTGGGAGCTCCAAAAGGTTGCTATATATGGCCAGGCTGCTATAGTCAAACTTTTGGTCATTTGTGCCAATGCCAAATATCAGTTTCAATGGTGCCAGCAATAAAAATATTGGGCTTTGGACAATGTGAAACGAATTGTTCTCTGAATCCAACTTTACTGTCTTTTCCATCCACATCTGGGAGAGTTAGGGTGTGGAGAAGCCACAAAGAAGCATGTCACTGCCAAGGACTACCAAACCATTCTGGAGGACCTTGTGCATACAATGGTTTAATCATTGTATCCTGGGACGGTTTGGAGGAGCGAGTCAGGAAACGTTTTCCTCCACCAGCATCACATAGTGACCTGGCCACCATTCTGCAAGAAGAATGGCTCAAAATCCCTCTGGCCACTGTGCAGAACTTGTATCAGAAATTGTCATGACAAATTGATGCTGTATTGGCCACAAAAGTAGGCCTTACAGTAGGGTTGCAACAATTATAGATTTTGGTTGGGCGATTATAGTCTGAGGAATAATCACGGTTTCACGGTTATCACGATTATTATGCAGTAATTAATTTCAAAACAATACTAGTTTAGAAAATCACATGAAAAATGCTTATATTTTAAAGTGTTATTAATTGCTGAAAATTTATGACAGAACAATGAATAAATAAATAAATTAAAATAAGAATAAATTAAAAATAATATTTGTCTAATGCAGAGCTTGAAATTAACTTTTTTACTTGGTAGTAACGGCGCTCCCAACTCCAATAATTTAGGAGCACAATAAAAAAATGAATGAGCACCACTGCAAATTGTATATTAACGGATTTATTGTATTTGAAAACAACATCAATCAGGACTAACAAAAACCTGAAACAACTATCTAAATAATTCTGTGATGACTTATTGATATTTGTGCAATAATTCCAAAATTAATGTCTAATAATTATAAAATATTAATTATGATGAATATGACAATAATGCTAACAATGAATTACATTTCTCATCATGCTGCCTTGAATGAGCTTGAATGTGAGTTATCTGCTATAAAAAGTTCTACTGTTACTGAAAAATAAATTTATGGTTTGCATCAAACAAAAATGAAGCATTGCAGTAAGAAATGTCCATTTTGCACTATTGTTTTTATATACATGTCAATTTAATAAACAAATAATATTTGGGCTACAAAACATAAACCTAAGATTAGAAGAAATAATTTAATTCAATGCTGAAAGCTGCAAAGCAGTCATCAGTAGCTAAATAGAAAAATAAAAGAAAGAACGGACAAAAGAAAGGAAGAAAAGTCTCACTTCTACCACTCTTTAAAAGTTTTGCTTTCAGTTTGTCTCATTTTAAATGCACAGTCTTGTTATGCGCCGATTAGTAAAGGCAAGCTTTTTTGGCGATGATGTAATATGTATACAGTGTAAGATTTTACATTTAGCGGCCATTTGCGCTGAACACGCAGTGAATGCAACCCATCAAGATTCGGGCCATTTTAAAGAGCTGATCCACTCCGAGTCTATCAGCATTTTCTCCGAAAACACTCGGTTGATCTCGGCTGGCGGATCAACATTCACCACATGATCGCTCTCATCGGCGCCATTATTTGTAACTTTAGGTGGGTTTGCAAACCTGTGTCATTTTCACTGTCTTATTTCATTCTTCAAACATTCCGTGTTTCCGCCACTAGGGGCCGCCCACAACCTGCAAGTGGTGCAAGCTGCTTCCATGCTAAAATCATTTTTATTTGCATTTTACAAATTATCTTCATTGACAGTGCTTTAGTGCTTAAATATTTACAAATGTTCACTGAAAAGAAAAAAAAAAAAATCATAACTTAAAGTTGAAATTGTTTTTGTCAGGTGTCAGGTGATCAACAGGAAGCTCGCAGTATCTAATTTCTCATATGTGTTGTGTTCTCGTTGTTCGAGTTTGTTCTTCCAAGGAAACCTGCAAGACCGACCGGTCGCCACAAGAACCCGAGCCCGTGTACGGACACAGCCATGGCCTTTGCTTCATTGCCTGCCATTATATACTTGATTTATTTTGGAAATTGGACCGCGAAAGTGAAACGAAAGTAACGTCCTTCTTCACATTTAGAAAAACTGAGGGGGAAAATGACGATGAGACGAGACAAGCACAAAATCATTTTAGCATCGCTTTTTAGTGCTAATGATGATGTTACAGACATGATCTAGTAGCACATTTATTGAAAATAGGCAATTACAGATTAGTAAACGTCGCCTACTTATATGAAATATTTTATTTTTTCCTGTTTTTTACAGACCCGTTTTAGTCTAAAATGTCATTCACTGACATATTTTGCACACTGGTAATTTTTTTTCCTGAGACATGTTTATAAAAGTTTTGTCCTAATTGAATTAATCATAGTTTAATATAAGCTCTGGACCCTGCATCTCAAATGCAAGGAACAGGGAAGGAGACTGAATGAAATAATAATGTTTGTGTTTGGGTATCAACATTAACTTAGTATTTGTTGCTTCCCTTTTTCAACTTTTTTTTTTTATATGAGTATTTTTCATATTTACTTTATATTATTTGCTTATTGGTTTTATTATTTATGAATCAATCTTGCATTAATGTTAATTGTTTTGTAAGTATTGCGTTTTCACTTTTGGTTAATTATTGCTCACTGTCTTTCATTGCAGGGTTTTTACTTTTGAAATTTATTTAAAAAAAAAACTCAACCTAGAATCTGTTATATAATCTTCAATCTGTTTGACAAATTAATAAAATATGTTTTAAACACTCCAGAAGGATGCAATGTAGGAATCACTGGTCCCTTTATTAAACATAGTTTAATTCTTAATTTTTGATGCTGCTAGTTGACAAAAACAGTGCTGTTTTAAAATGTCCAAGTCATTCAGATAGTTATTAAGTAGAAGAAATCAGGCTTTACTTTTCTGTTTCATTGATTGTATTTAATAAGCAATAAAATTGTTGTGGGCCGGTTTGCAATGGCAATACTCCACTATTTAGAGCAAGGTAGGGCCCCAAAATCATTGTACTTAGGGCCCCCAAATGTACAGGGCAGGCCCTGACCGTGACGAATTAAAGTCAGGTTAATAGTGAAACCAGTTAATCGTTGCATCCCTAACCTACACCATACTAATGAATTATTGTAGTCTGCAACCGGCATAGTCGGCATTTCAGCTTCATTGTCCAACCCCTTTGTTTAGTTTATAAATGTATATTTATTCTTGATGACTTTATATAAATGAGATTTTGTTTTGATGTATATTATTTGTATTTTTTTTATCTACCAGATTATGTGATCTCTCCTTTTGATTGTTTGTGTTGGAGTGAGAACTTTGAAACATATCTGTTGTAGGGGATCAACCTACGTTAAAAAATCGATTAGGGATTTATTAGCTCATTTCAATGAATCGAATCTTGAAGATTCGAATCATTGATTCGACTCAGTTGAGTCAGACTGAATCAGATTAAAAGCTTCACACTTAATCTACCATTTGTCCAGCAAATAGAAGACATCGTACTTTACCAATCTCATTCATATTAATTTTGTGGTTATTGATAATAATATAACACACGTATTGGGTTAAATTTTAGCAAGGTAACAAAATTTACAGCTCGAGTCAATGACTTAGAAGCACATAAACAAGAACACCGCTCTTACCAAAATACACTCTACGATACATAAAACTAACTATGGAATAAGCAAGCCATAAACAAACGGACACATACAGATTAACACATACACACAGAGGCAGTTCAGAGGATGCAAAATGAGTTAACAACCATCCCAAGTTAATTCTAGTACTTATTACTAGATCTTAGAATTTGAGTGCTTAAGAGGTTGAGTGGAGACCCAATCGCGTGGCGGTGCGGTGTCCGAGCAAGCGAGAGGGGGCAGAGAGCAGCAGCGAGCGTGAGCAAGCTAATGCAAAAAGCAGTTTTACTGTTGAAGTAAGTTTTTAAGTGATCTGATTTGGTCCATCCTAATGGCACTGTCTTCCATTGAGCGGTCGCCATGGAGGGTGGGTCCACGCCCTGTCCCATCCTACTCAGGATTAATCATTAACAGACTGCTTGTTAATTTCACGTGGGGAAATCTCTTGTAAGTTATCTCTTGTTGGTTACAATGGTTGCAATAACACAGTATATGAGGAAACCTATGGCATATTATTCAAAGATACATCTGCCTTAATTGTAACACTTCAAGTGATTGTCTTTCATTCATATGCATTCATTCCAGAGATCCTTTGTTGCTACAAAGTGTGCATCTAACAGGATGTCCCACATGCATGGGCACATGACCCGGGAGTCATGAAAAAGAGTCTCGTGAGGCAATTAGTTTGAAAGGCTTGTAAAGCACCATTGTTAGGTGATTAAATCATTTACCCAATTTGGTAAAGGGTCTCCAGAACATCTGTGTACAAAGCATTGGTCAAAGTAGTCAAATCAATTGGCTCTCTGTTGTCTGTAATGAAGCTGTTACTATGACTATGTACACACAATGAACCAATATGCAGTTATGCACACAAGCTTACATGCAGCATGTAAAATTGCAGCGCATTTCACACTGCTGAGCGGAACATAGCACTATAAAGATCTCGGTGGATCAGTGCTCTATGTCAAGACTATTTAGAGACACACTGAGGAAGGCATTGTGCCGAAACGTTTGTGTTTTCAATCACCCGAAGAATGTAAAAATTAAAACAGCACGAAGCAATTACTTGATGAGTGCGAATCATTACCTTTTTGAATAAGATTATTTAGAGAGTCAAAGACACACGTGAATTCAACCACACAATTTACTTGGTCAAGAAAAGTTCTCCCATAACAATACGCTCAGCTGCTCTGAGCACAGCATTCTGAGTTTACTAGCTCTTTTGTGATTTTGGCAAAAAGTTAGCTATTCTGCTTAATTTGATTAATTAGAAAGGATGTATATAGGATATACTGTATTATAGAATCAGATATATTATAAAGGAAAGAATAGGAATATGCTTATTGTTCAATTAACTATTTACTGCAGTTCGCTTTCTCAAAAACACTCGAGCTGCGTATTCAACATTAAAACACACTGGTATCACAGTAAGGCCCAATCCCAATTCTATTTTTCTACCCCTTCCCCTTGGCCCTTAAAACTGAGGGTGAAGGAGAAGGGCTTCAAAATGTACCCCTAAGAATTGGGACAGCACTACAGCACCTGCACACGTCATCATATGTCATCATGATCTCTTGCTTCAAATGAGATCAGACGATCGCGATTGCTGTAGTTATTTCAGTTGGGTTTTTTTTGGGGTTTTTTTCTTCAGGAAATCACCGAAGGCATATATTAACTTATCTTAATGATCTAATGTGGCAAAAAGATCATAACTGTACTGTGCATTTACACCATAGCCATATTCATCTATGTAAACACACCAAAACAACATTAACATTATCTCAGACACTGTAAAAAGCCCATTCCAAGCCACTAGACTTTTCTGACAGGGTATTTGAGCGTCATCGAGTGTCAGAATGTTGTGGGACTGCTATACAGGAGTTATTATTAGGGATTATAGATCGCGAAATTTAGTGGTTTTGATTTTAGCGGGTTTTTTTTTGTTTTTGTTTTTTAAAGCATGACGGTAAAACACTAACGTGGTTATAAATATATTAGAACGTATGCTTGTTTGCTGTAAAAATTCGTAATAATGGCTAATTTGTGGATCTCCTTACTTCCGGGTGCAGCTATTGCTGGTGTATTCTGGGAAATTTTCTTACCCCTTGGTTTTGAGTGTGGTCCTAAAAAATCTTCATTCGAAGTGTTATCTACCCCTTACCCTTATCCATACGCCTTCAAGCTAAAGAGAATTGGGACACCCCTACCCCTTCATGGGAACGCGCAAAACGAGGGGTAAGGGGAAGGGCTAGGGGGTAGAATTGGAATTGGGCCTAAATCATACAGTAACACAACAACTTTGTTTCTCTGTTTCTGATCTGTTCTTCTGGGCAAAATAGAAAAGATAAACAATGTTTTTGTGCTTAAAAGTCAGATTGTGCTGTGCCAGCATTCTCCACCAATATATGTAGGGGATCATCCTACGTTAAAAAAGATCAATTAGGGAATTATTAGCTCATTTCAATGAATCGAATCTTGAAGATTCGAATCATATATTTGACTCAATTGAGTCAGACTGAATCAGATTAAAAGATTCACACTTTATCTAACATTTGTCCAGCAAATAAAAGACAACGTACTTTTCTAATCTCATTTATATTAATTTCGTGGCCAACGATGATAACATAACACCAGTATTGGGTTAAATTTTAGCAAGGTAACAAAATTTACAGCTCGAGTCAATGACTTAGAAGCACATAAACAAGAACACCGCTCTTACCAAAATGAAAACAAAGTTTAATTGAGCTATTTTACTATACATAAAACTAACAATTTTTTAATAAGCAATAAACAAACGGACACATACACATTCACACATACACACAGAGGCAGCTCAGTCTTAAGTTTACCTTGCCTGGCTGGCCTCGGGGAAACATGGCGCTCCTTATTGGTTGGTGATGTCCTTGGGATTCACTCGCTCGTGAGTAGAGGTTGTCCTGGGTTACTGAGGTAACGGACTCTGTTGAGAGTTGGTCTTCAGAAGTTTTTGCGGTTTCGGCTATCTCGAGACCTTAAAAGGTTGCGACGAGACCCAATCGCGTAGCGGCCATACCTGCCAACACTCCCATTTTTCCCGGGAGTCTCCCGTATTTCAGACCCATCTCCCGTATTGTATTGTCTCCCGGAAAACTCCCAGAATAACACAGTATATGAGAAAAAAAAAATGGCATATTATTCAAAGATACATCTGCCTTAATTGTAACGCTTCAAGTGATTGTCTTTCATTCATATGCATTCATTCCAGAGATCCTTTGTTGCTACAAAGTGTGCATCTAACAGGATGTCCCACATGCATGGGCACATGACCCGGGAGTCATGAAAAAGAGTCTCGTGAGGCAATTAGTTTGAAAGGCTTGTAAAGCACCATTGTTAGGTGATTAAATCATTTACCAAATTTGGTAAAGGGTCTCCAGGACATCTGTGTACAAAGTATTGGTCAAAATAGTCAAATCGATTGGCTCTCTGTTGTCTGTGATGAAACCCTTGAGAAAGTTCTAACTGACTGAGACAATGTGGCGCCTGATTTCCAAGATTTCCGATTTAGACTGGTTTTAATCCTGTATGCCAGTGAGTTACAACATTGTTATAGGTGTTATTCTTCTCTTTGTCTGGTGAATCTGATCTACTGATACTTTGGAAGCTCACTAGCTTAATGCTTAAATTGTTGCCATGAAATCGCCTATTGAAAATGTAAGACAATGTCAATGAATGTTGTTTTTTGTATATTCTGAAACACCACAACAATGTGAATCTGTAAATAGATGGATACATGGATAGGGAGGCAGGTAGGCAGATAGAGATAGATAGTACAGTTCATTTACCTTGTTTGAAGTAATTTAATGGCTTTTTGTGAATAACAGATTGAAGACCTGTTTTTGAACATCTTGCCTTCCACCTGTTCAAATTAAAATATGCAAAAGAATGAATTGTTTGCATGCAGCCAGAAGAACAGCACAAGGAGAACATACTGTGCACAAATGATTTGATCTGTGTGTCTTAACCCACGTATGGTTAAAATAAGCAAAATTGTGATTTAAGAGAATATGCGAAAGTCTATGAAAATTTTTGCACTGCTTCATATGTGAAGCATTTAATTAAGTGCTTTGGCTATAGTTAAGCAAATATCATTCAGAGTTCAAAAATGCGCAAACTTTCACTGAATCAGGATTATGTGAATACATAAAGGATACATAAGTGCTGCAAAATTGATCAGATGAAAGTTCTCAGCAGACAGGATGTGACAACATTAATGGAACTATATGTGCACAGTTGCATTCCTCTTGCCATATGTTGCCTGCAGAATCATCTTTTCCAGCTTTCGAATTCAGTATTGGTGAATAGTGTTCATGCTCCAGCATATTGCACAGTGTCAATCCATGTTCTGTTTTTGGATACAGCGTGGGATAGTACACATTCACAATCAATCAGTGCTCAGTTTAATTTTATTCTTATTTTTTCTCCAGTTTTGTGAAAGACAAAACTAATACCTCCTATTTTAATAGCATAGTGTTTTTATTAAATGTTTACATTTAGCAGACACTTTTATCCAAATCAACTTAATTTGCACACTTACCATGAACACACACCTGGAGCAGTGGGTTGCCGGGGAGCAGTAGGGGTTTGGTGTCTTGCTCAAGGAACCTCAGCTGTGCTATTAAGGGGGTTAAGCACATAATATTTATTCATTTTTAATAGCTGCTGACTGCATCTGATTTTGTTTTGTTTAGCTGATTTTGTAGCATAGAAATTCTAAGTATTTCTTTATTTTTTATATATTTTTGTTTTGTTTTGTCAGTATTCAAGCTTTGCGAGGGGCTAAAGGAGAAGACATTGAGGTCTTTGCACCCACAGGAATTAGTGTTACATCGGATCATGGGAGAATGCTAGGTAATCTTTTATAATATCTAAATCATCTCTCACATCACTTCATTGCTTTATTAGATGTTTTTTTGTAAATATATTTACTCACTTTTGAAACTTTCTATAAAACACCATTTGCGTTTTCTGCTTCATTTGATATTGTACTTTGTGTCACTTTGCTTTAGGAGAGTTGAACCGTGAAGGAGACAAGCTTTTGGTGGCAAAAGGTGGTCGTGGTGGCTCTCCACAATCAGGGTTCTTGCCTAATAAAGGCCAAACCAGAAATATCAGGCTGGACCTCAAACTCATTGCAGATCTTGGACTTGTAGGGTGAGAGAATCTATTCTTGGAATGTGCATTGGGATAGGTAGAATTGGCCTCAAGCGTAGGGTAATTTTACAAGGAAAAACAAATTACAAGCCAAAAAATGCTGTAAAAGTAAAGTAAAATAATGCATTTAATTGTTTTCTCTCTTTGTTAGTGCATATTTCATATGTCAAACCTTTCATAGATTTACAATTGCATTATATTGACAGATTTCCTAATGCAGGCAAATCTTCCTTGCTGACCGCCTTGTCTCATGCTAAACCAAAGATCGCCAACTATCCCTGTGAGTACCAGAATTCAACAAAACATTATTTAAACTAATGTAGTGAAACTTCTTTTAATTAAGATAGTAATACATCTGAAAAGGTTCAACTAAATGAATTGTGTGTATATAATCTTTTAATCTAACTATTACATTTAAACATGATAATTCTTTTGACAGTTGTTGTTTTTTTTCTTTCTTATATTCCTTTAGTCACAACGTTAAAACCTGAAATTGGAAAGGTCATGTATGATGACCACAAGCAGGTAGGATGACAGGCTCTTCAAAATGCCCTCAACTAGCATTGTTAATCACAGTAGGATGCTGTCATGTCATGACTTACTGTAGTTATGACAACGGCACGCCTGTCCAGAAGACCACTTTATGTGAAGGAGTCTTCAGGCAAGATTTACTAAACAGTGAAAATCAGCATGAGAATGCAATCCCATGACAGCACTGATGAGACTGGAAAGTTCTGTGAACACAGAGACTTATTATCATGAGTGGTGCAAATTAAATTAACCACACACAATCAAACCCAATGATAATAATGACAATGTGCGGGTAATTAAAATAAATACTGTGCTTTTTCGCTGTCAGATGATGCACATTTACAACCAACAAAAGCGTAGTTAGATGACACCTTGACTGAGGGTGGAACATGGGAGTTGTCTTTTTCATTACATCCCACAGTACTCCTTCAAACATGTTCACGGACTCAAGTATTCATAACTTATTATCATGGTAGTGTGAAGCAGAGTAAAGCTGAAAGCCTTTGAAGCAAAATGAGACCACTGAAGCAATTGCTGGTGAGAGACAAGCGCAATGCGGCATGAAAGCAGTAGAGATTTATTCCGTTTCCAGTTGTCTTTACGTGGGGAAGAAACAGTGCTATTTTTGCTCTGTCGTATTTATATATGCTTGTAATGAATTACATTTTATTCTGATTTCTACATATTAAAAGACTTGATCACCACAGTTAATCTAAATTCATGAAATTTACCTGAATAGAGCTATTTAATACAAATTATATTCATATTGCAATATACAGTATATCACAGCAAAAAATATATCGCAATGTCAGATTTATCCCAATATCATGCAGCCCTAGTTCTTAGTGATTCCTAATAGTGGATCTTTTAACGGTTTGATAGTTTAATCTGATGCAAGATGTTAGTAAATCTAAAATCGTTTAATATAGGAAACAACATTCATTCATTCATTTTCCTTCGACTTAGTCTCTTTATTCATCAGGGGTTGCCACAGCAGAATGAACCGCCAACTTATACAGCATACGTTTTACACAGCAGATGCCCTTCCAGCTGCAACCCAGTACTGGGAAAGGAAACAACTTGATAAACACAATGTATACTTGTCCTCTCATAAAGTAGTCTGAAAATCAACCCAAAAAATTACAATAGAGTTGCGTTTTGATGAACAGATATTTATGGTTTGTCATATAATATGTGCGTTTTTATTAGACTGAGTGGGTAACTGGATTTTGTTTTTCAGGTTTCAGTAGCAGATTTACCAGGACTCATTGAAGGTGCTCATGTGAATAAAGGCATGGGACACAAATTTCTCAAGCATGTAGAGAGAACCAAACAGCTCATGTTTGTGGTACTGCATTCAGTCTCTTCTGTTGTGAACTTGAATACTGTGTATTGTCGAAGACGTATCGTTAATCATGTTCTGATGTTTCAGGTTGACGTTTGTGGGTTTCAGCTGGCTAGTAAAACGCCATTTAGGTCTGCGTTTGAAACCGTACTGCTTTTATCAAAGGTGAACTAAATACACCATTGTTCAAAATTGTAATATTATTTACCAGTAATATTATTAAAGTTACAATAAAGATGTTTTTTTTTTTTTTACTTTGTTGCTTAACAGTTTCTTTTATAAGAAAAAAAATACATGTATACAATTGTAGAAATTTAAAAAAATTTTAATTCTTTTTTTGAATATTCCAGAAGTGTTGTTTAATAGAACTAGGAAATTCTCACAGTGTTTCCTAGTATATTTGTCTTTTTAAGACTTTTATTTCTTTTAGTGTGGCTGGAATAAAAAAAAAACAATTAGGTCAATATTATCAGCCCCCTTAAAAAATAAGTTTCAATTGACTACAAAACAAACCACTGTCGTCTAATCACTTGTCTAACCAAACTTGCCTATTAACCTAACAAATCAAAATAACCCTTTAAATTGCATTTAAAGTTAATGCTATTATTGTGTATAATTAAGCTAATAATTTTGTCTTCAATGATATGTGTGCATGTATATACACTACCTGACAAACGTCTTGTTGCTCATCCAAGTTTTAGGAACAACAAATAATAACTTGACTTTTAGTAAGATCATATGGTATCAAATAGATCATTTGGTATCAGAAGTGGCTTATATGAAAGGCAAAGGCCTCTGGATCACGCTTATTTTACCAAAATAAAATATGATCATGCCTTAATTTTTAATAATTTATTTAGGACAGTAAGGTCTGACTTTGCTGAGACAACAGTTTTGTCACCTAACAGAAATAATGTACAGTATAGAATATAAAGTCATGGTGCAGTGGAAAAAGAACAAATATTGTGTATGACATAAGGAAGGAACTTTGATGTGGAGGCTGAAGTATGAGGAGCGCTATACTGCTCAAGAATTTGCCCTCTCCTGTGGTTTGTAACAAAATGGGCAGCACAAATGTCTTGATACCTCAGGTTGTTGATGTTGCCATCCACCCTGCAGATCTCTTGCATACCTCCATACTGAATGCAACTCCAAACCATGATTTTTCCTTCACCAAACTTAACTAATTTCTGTCAGAATCTTGGGTCCATGCAGGTTTCAATAGGTCTTCTGCAGTATTTGTGATGATTGGGATGCAGTTCAACAGATGATTCATTGAAAAAAATCCACCTTCTGCCACTTTTCCAAATGATCAACTAGAAATCAAATTACTATTTGTTGTTCTTACAACTGGGATCAATGACAAGACTTTTGCCAGGCAGTGTAGACTTACTAGGAAAACGTAAAAAAAGTACAGACTCCCAAGCACTTCTGTTAATATAAATGCATATATTCATGCATATATATATATATATACACACTTTGCTACTGAAATGCTTTTTTTGCTTACAAGATTGTGCTGTATACCGTCTCATGACTTTCTTTGTTAAACAGGAGCTGGAGTTGTATAAGGAGGAACTGTTAAGCAAGCCAGCCATACTGGTCATAAATAAAATGGACCTCCCAGAGGCTCAAAGTCATTTTCAAGAACTAGAAGCTCATTTGGAGAACCAGGAAGGTAGGTCACAGATTGCATTTAGACATAGCCTTTGTTTTGAGTTACTTTAAGTATATACATCAGACAAATGCTGTATAAGGATGGATGCGTTTAGCATTCAACTGGATTTAATTACTTTTCATACAGGTTTGAATAGCAGTGTAGAAATGGCTGCTTTATACAAATGTATGTTTTTTAGGAGGGTGACCGGGTCAGAGATTTGTGCATTTGTTTGCTATTTTATCAGTCTCTATTTTGTACCATGAGTAAATTTAGCTGAAATGTATGTTTCACAAGATCGTTCCATTTGCATTGATTTTTAAGAAGCTTTTGATGGTAGTGTACGAGCCTTTTTTTCTTGGTTGCTAACTTGTAAGTGGTGCTCTGCTTTTCTAGAATCAATCCATCTTTTTGCTGAAGACGTCATCCCTAAAAGCCTAATGCATTTCACTCACATCGTCCCAGTGTCTGCCATGACTGGACTTGGACTGCCCTTGCTCAAGTCCCTGATCCGCCAGTCGCTTGAAAAGCAGGACACAACAAATACTGAGGCTCAGCGCAGTCAGAAGATCCTAGAGCTGAGAAGGGAGATTCCTCCTTCATCCATACCCAGTTGGGGTTTGCCGCAACCCACCTGAAACATGTAGGTTTGTGTATGAAAGGCTGGTGAACATTTGTGGACATGGGACATCTGCAGTGTGTGATTAAAATCACAAATGCTTAACAAATCAGTCTATGTTGAATAGATTAGTATTTGTGCCTAATGTATGTTTAACTATTTCGCTCTGACATCAAAATGTCCGTTTTTGGTAAACTTTCAAGTAGTGTTCTTGAAGATGATTTAGGCTTCTCTCAGTCTTATCAGGCTGGTTTAGCTTGCTGGAGTTAAAGTGGATTTGGAAACTGGTTAGCTGGTTTGTAATAATTTATTCTGTTAAAGTGAAAATCTTGCCATTGGACTATCGCTGAGAAACAAACATGTTAAGCTCTTATATACAGTTGAAGTCAGAATTATTAGCCCCCCTGTTATTTTTTCCCCCAATTTCTGTTTAAGGGAGAGAAGATTTTGTTCAACACATTTGTAAACATAATAGTTTTAATAACTCCTTTCTATTAACTCATTTATTTTATCTTTGCCATAATGAGAGGGAATAATATTTTACTAGATAATTTTCAAGACATTTCAATACAGCTTAAAGTGACATTTAATGGCTTAACTAGGTTAATTAGGTTAACTAGGCAGGTTAAGGTAATTAGGCAAGTTATTGTATAATGATGGTTTGTTCTGTAGACTATCGAAAAAAATATATAGCTTAAAGAGGCTAATAATTTTGACCTTAAAATGGTGTTTAAAAAAAATAATAACTGCTTTTATTCTAGCCGAAATAAAACAAATAAGACTTTCTCCAGAAGAAAAAACATTATCAGACATGCTGTGAAAATGTCCGTGCTCTGTTAAACATCATTTGTGAAATATTTAAAAAAGAAAAAAAAATTCAGGCGACGAAGTGGCGCAGTAGGTAGTGCTGTCGCCTCACAGCAAGAAGGTCACTTGTTCGAGCCTCAGCTGGGTCAGTTGGCGTTTCTGTGTGGAGTTTGCATGTTCTCCCTGTGTTCGCATGGGTTTCCCCCGGGTGCTCCGGTTTCCCCCACAGTCGAAAGACATGCGGTACAGGTGAATTGGGTAAGCTAAAATTGTCAGTAGTGTATGAGTGTGTATGGATGTTTCCCAGAGGTGGGTTTCAGCTGGAAGGGCATCCGCTGCGTAAAAATTGTGCTGGATAAGTAGGTGGTTCATTCCACTGTGGCAACCCCGGATTAATAAAGGGACTAAGCCGAAAAGAAAATGAATGAATGAAAAAAAATAGTAAATCTAATAATTCTGACTTCAACTGTGTATAAGCTACATATATAATATGAAAACAAGAATCCTCAGATTTTTCTTATGTCTGGGAGGTGTTTTGAACTTTGCTAAAGGTTCAAATATTTAAAAAGCTTTAAATATCTGAAGTTAAGAAAAGGTGTATTTTTTATATTTAAATGCCTGGCTGTAGTAAGTTTCAGGAAATAGTGTTTTTCTTTCTTTCTTTTTTTTGTAATGTTTTGTAAATGAAATAAAAACGATGTCACAGAAAAATGACCATTTTAGTTTTAGTCATTACTTATTTTTATGCAGTTATTCTCCATCTTTTTTTAGGTCCTCGTGCATTTAGAAGCAACAGAAACAGAGTTTCACCTTTGCTGCCATCTGCTGATTCTTTATGCTGTTGTCTGTGACGTTGGTATGTTATGCCTCATATGGTAGTTTGATGTAAGAATATTCTGTAGCAGATGTTATCAGAGAATGAGTGTGAATGGAAGCAAGCAAACAGTGAAGGAATTAGACATTCAGATTACATGATGGCAGATTATTAAAATGGCAGTTCTTTACACATACTTCATTTTATGGAGTAAGTGTTTCGTAGACTCTTTGACTGTTTGGAAGTCTCAAGGTTCTTTTTCTCTCAAATGAAGGACACAAGAAAGTGACAAATTCATTTATCATTCAAGTTAGAGTTCATTAAACTGATGAACTGAGCAGCCATAACAAGACATGCTCAGTGTGGTCATACTGCGATGGACATGGTCAGCCACATTAATTAGCTTCACTGCAAGGTTTAAATAAGGCTCAACTAACTCCTAAGGGGTAACGTAAGCATAACTTGCATTTCAGACACAACATTGTAGACTGTTTTTATTCAGTAATGAAAACTAAAGAGTTGTGCATCTCTGAGGAACAGTGTTACTGAAATTCAGTCTTTTAACCAAAGCAGGCGATTCAACAATCTTGGATGAATCATGTGTCTGAATAATCAATTTAATGATTGACTCTATGCGTGCATTAGGATGTTTATAAATATCTGCTGTCACCTATACACACACACACAAAAAAAAAAAAAAAACTTTTGCTGCTTGTTCAAACTACGTATTTAAAATAAATGGAAACAACACAATTCTTAGGGTTTCTTTGGAACATTGTAATTGTTTTATGTTCAATCCACCTAAATTTGTAAAAAGCCATAAGTTAACTTAATCAATTTGTGTTAGGACAACATGAAGGAATTGTGTGTGGAACCCATAATTTATTTTTACAGTGTACTGCCACATTATTATTATTATGTTTTGAAGTTTCATCGCATTTCCCCCCCAAACAGTTCATGTTCCTTGATGACACAGAAATACAGTGCTTGTAAACATAATCATTTTAAATTTAAATGATGTGTCCTATGTAACTATTTCCCTTAAATTTTCTCTGCATTGCAGTGATTTGTTAGGTAGAATATACAAAAATGTTAACTTTTCAGGCAACATTGTTTTACATATCAATTCTATTTTTAAGAGGAATAATAAAATGTTCCTTTAAAAATACTAATTAAGCAGTAGGCTGCTTGTTATGCCCCTAGTTTGAAAAGTTAAAATATTATAAAGAGTTTTAATTAGAGTTTTTATTGGACAACATTTATAATAGTTATTATTAGATTTGTATTTTGTCAAATGTAATTCACATTGTAGACTCGACCACACTCTAACATAAAAGACTCAGACTTCAGGCCAACTCAGCTCTTTTTGGTCTCGGACAGACAAATTAATCTATGTTGTCGGAAAGTTTAGTAGAAAGAAGTAAAAGCTTTTCCTTTAACATTTATATGTTATTTTTAACTGCCAAAAAATGTTTGTTTGACGTTATAGCATTCAGTGGGGCTGGGAAAGATTAAATGTACAAAAATATGCAATCCTTCTATATAATGTATTGATAAGAGTGGCCTATTTTCATAAAAAAGGTTCGCCACATGGTGGAGCTGGGATCTTACTGTGACTCACCACATGGTGGAGCTGGGATCTTAAATTGAACAAAAACTTTTTGAACAAACTGAACATAGATGCTATTTTATAACTGCTATAAAGTTTAATGTTATCAATTTACAAAAGAAAAAAAATAATACAATAAAAATCAGTACCCTAAAAATTGAATCTCATGACAAAATCTAAACAAAATGACTCCTAGACTGTTTCTTATGTAGGCAATGCATTGCAATTATAGAGTATTAGACAACTACACAGTATTCAATCTAATACCGAAATACTTAATTACACTGTTAAATAACAATAATACTTTTATGGTGGTCGACGTATAGTTGCCTAAATGGGTCCATCAAAAAATGTGTCTTAAAATCTAAAAGGTTCTAAACAATGCACATATTAAAGATTTTCTTTGGTTACATCCACTGTATCCATGTCTACATTGTGAAATGGTCACACTTTATTTTTAATCTACAATGCACACTAATAATAAAGCATTAACTGAGACTTTTAGCTCAGTAACCTACTAATTTGGTGCTTATTACTAGTTAGTAAAGTAATGGTTGGAATTAGGTATTGGGTAGGAATAGGGATGCAGAATAATATCATTCCCTGCAGGGAACTCTACGCTGGGTCTCTATTAGGAGACACTATGGGATACAATCCCTCTCTTATAACCTCCTGAAGCACAGGTGAAATCAATCCAATTTAATTGGCGGGACCGTGTGTGTGACGTCAGACCGGGAGGTATAAAAGCACCACGGAAGCAAACAACTTCAGCTTTTTCTCTCTTCACTCAGACGCATGAGTCTTTTTCCTCCTACTTACAAGCACTGACATGGCACTACGATGAGACATTAAACTGACTTACACACACACATGCTCTCTTTTTGCATCACTATTAAAAATAATAGGCTTTAAGAGAAATAGCATTTAAATCCTGTGTTTCCCCGTGTACTTGTGTTATCACGGATCAGGACACGCACGATTTATGTGTGTTTGCAGTGCCTTTGTCCAGGAGCATGTACAATCAGTCCTCGAGAGGGGTGTTTGTGCTCGTTTTAAAAAGCCCTGGCCGAGTGCTGTGAAGCGTTTCCCGCGGCTCATTTCCGCTCGCGCTGCGGCCGAGCGGAGCATGATTTCGCGGGAATTGCAGCTCGATCTGAAGGTTAAGAAGGAGACAAAACTCGAGGGTTTTCTTCTCCTCCTTGCCTCCAGATCGGCGTCTTTTCAGCGCGAGTCAAAAGGCTGCTACGGCTGTTTTTTCCTCTCGCACTGTGGAATTGCGGCTCCGCCTCTTCTTCCGAGGGAGTTGAGAGTATGGAAGGCCGTTGGGGCCAAAATGTATTTCCCCATTTTGCCCCGAATATGATAAACTGGCTGAGGTTATTTAATTTATATTAATCCCCTATAAAATATTTATTATTACATAATATAATAATCATCTGCTAAGACCCTGCTTTGCCATCAAAGCCTGTGAAAATAATAACATCGACTTTGACTGGTAAAGTGTATGCAGCGATAGGTCAACTGGTTAGTTGTTGTCATACTATATAATTATACAATCATACCAAATAGACCGTCCGAAGGACGCCTATGGGAAGGGCGAGGCCCGTTATCGTTCGAGAACTGCTTCGGGCTTCGGACCTGTCTCTCTGTGCCATTAAAATGGATGGTCACAGAGAAATTTGTGGCTAAATCAGTCCGGTATCAAGAAAGAGGACAAATGCCTCTTCCATGACGCCCCCATTTCGCCCACTGGCTCTTTAGAGAATCTGTTGAGCGGGCAGAGGGGGGTGGGGCTCCTACAGGAGCTTTCTTCCCTAAGAAACCGTTCTTCTGGGGCGACTAGGTGGGACCAGCCCCAGCCGCAAGCCAGTTTATCCGCTCAGCATTGTGTTGGGCAGAAGAGTGCGTTGCATCCATTTAGCCACCCTCAAAAAATAATGGGGTGGGAAGCAGCGCCCTCAGGAGACAAAGACCGTCACGTACTGTGGCCAAGAACCATTCTCGTGAAACAGACATTGTCTCCGAAGAAGTTCTAGTATTAGGAAATTCTTCGGGCAGCCCCTACGAGGAGCAAAGGCCACCTCCTCGTGCCCCACAGGGGGTCCATCCGCCAACCCTCCCACCACTGGTGCCTCAGGGCGCGGAGACCCCCGGTGTTGTCCACCAGCGTTTTATCCCAAAAGTGGTGGCGCTAGTGGACTCACCCCCTCTACGGAGGGTCCTAGAGCAGTTAACTTGGTGGCCTCCTGTCGTGAGTTCACTTCAGTGCCCAGAGTTAGCTACCTAGAGGAGCATAGAGGCCAGTCCTGCAAGGCGCAAAGGCTGCCTCCTCATGCCCCACAGGGGGTCCATCCGCCAACCCTCTCACCGCTGGTGCCTCAGGGCGCGGAGACCCCTGGTGTTGTCCACCAGCGTTTTATCCCAAAAGTGGTGGCGCTAGTGGACTCACCCCCCTCTACGGAGGGTCCAAGAGCAGTTAACTTGGTGGCCTCCTGTCGTAAGTTCACTTCAGTGCCCAGAGTTAGCTACCTAGGAGAGCATAGAGGCCAGTCTTGAGGGACTGGTACCCCTGCGGAATTTTCGGACAGAGTGGAAGCGGCTGCCAAATGTTTCGCAGTAGGGTCCTGCTTACCTTAAAGAGGAGCTATAAAATGCAGTTTGGTTCACACCCCTCTTGCTTCAATAATGTGGTTTACATTTTTAGTAAAGTTAAAGCAGGCTCTAGTTATGGAACAGGAAGTAGACTCCCTTCTGAGGAAAGAAGTTATAGAACAAATCCTCCTCCAGACATGGGAGTTAGGGGTTTTTATTATTACTTCATTGTTCCAAAGAAGGATGGAGGGTTATATCCTATATTAGATTGAGACAGCTAATCAAAGCAAGCGCTGAAGTTCAAAATAATGACTATCAGCACCATTGTGTCACAAATACAGTCTGAGGGCTGGTTTGTGACATATCCATCCTTTAAAGTCACAGGAGGTTCCTGAGGTTCGCTTTTAGGGGCAAGGCTTACAGGGTTCTTCCATTCGGTCTGGCATTTTCACCCCACACGTTCACCGAAGTAGTTAACGCGCAATTGGTTTCGCTTTGGCTACAAAGGGTTCGTATGTTCAATTTTCTCGATGGCTGGCTAATTTTTAGTCCAGTTTAAGGAGTTAGGAATTCAACATAGAGGTGTTGTTCTTACTTACATAGAAAAGTTGGGGTTGCGGCTAATCCTAAAGAAAAGTGTTATTGTGCCAGTTTCTGTTAAGACATTAGCAGACACTTTTTAGGTGTATTATGGGACTCCACGACGATGTTCGTGTGTCTGTATCCCTACTCAAATCGAGTTAATCCGGATGGCTGTAAAGAGTGTCAGGCTGGGCCTAGCTATCACTGTCAAGCAGTTTCAGAGGCTGGTTAGCAGCAGCCACCAACGTAGTTGGGTCTGCTACACATGAGATTGTTACAGTGGTGGCTCAAATCCAGGGATTCTGCATGATCTAAGCCTTGTGGCATTATCTACAAGCTTTATCGATATAGTAACAGCCCTGGTTTCTGTCCCAAAACCCTACATTGGGAGTAATCTCTCAGCGCATGGCACTGACCTCAGATGCCTCTCGCGAGGGTTGGGAAATGACACTGAGGTGCCTTTCCCACATCGGGGCAATGAAGGGACCATCATCTCCTCATGCATATCAATTGCTGGGAGATGTTAGCAGTGTTTCAGGCTCTGAAACATTTCTTTCCCTTAAGTAAGAGGTCACCATGTGTTAGTGAAAACCGACAACACATCGGTGGTCTTTTATATCAACCATCAGGGGGTCTGAATTCTGTGCAGGTTGGCGGAGCAGATCCTTCTGTGGGCTCAGGAGAAGCTGCGCTCACTCAAGGCAGCTTACATCTCAGGCCCAGAAATGTAGGAGCAGACCTCCTGTTGAGGCAGGGGTTGGCGCCAGGGGGATGGCAACTGCACCCAGAAGTGGTGGTGGCCATTTGACAGAGATTCGGCAGAGCCGACGTAGATCTATGCGCCTGTCAAAACATAAACAATGCCCATTGTGGCTTTTTACTGACACATCCAGCACCATTTCGGCTGAATGTCATGGTACAGACATGGCTGAGGCTTCGTCTGTGTGTTTTCCCCCCGATCGCTCTGCTCCTGGGAGTTCTGGAGAGGATCCATTTAGGGGGCTCAACCTACTATTGGTGACCCCTTATTGGCCTATATGAGTATGGTTTTCAGGCCTAGTATCTTTCCTCAATGGTCTCCCATGGGAGATTCTTGTTCAGAGACTTCTTCTGTCCCAGGCGGGGGAGTGATACACCCCCATCAGGACCTGTGGAAGCTATGGGTGTGGCCTCTGAGGGGACCCACCTCATAGATCTTGGTGTTTCAACTGAGGGTGTTCAAACCATATTCAACTCCAAAGCCCTTTCCACAAGGAGATTGTATGCCACCAAGTGGAAATTTTTCACTTTGTGGTGTACCGACCACCACCTGGGTCCAGTTTACCCCCTGGGGGTTGGTGCTGGAATTTTATCCAGGAGCGTTTTGGAATCTGGCGCTTAAAGTATATGTAGGGGCAATGCCTGCATATGGTACTGACGGTCTCGGCAGAGACCTTTTGGTGGTCAGATTCCTATGTGGATCCAGGAGGTTGAGGCCTAATTGCACCATTAGGGTTCCTACTTAGGATTTGTTGAAAGTGCTCGAGGGCATGTCAGCAGCCCCCCTTTTTGAACCCATTGAGGAGGTGTCAGAAAACATTCTAATGCTAAATTGCATTTTTCTCTCAAAAAGAGTAGGAGATTTACAAGTACTGTCTGTAGCTCCCTCTTGTTTGGAATTCTCAGCTGGCATGGTGAGAGCATTCCTGTACCCCAGAACAGGGTACTTCTTTAAGGTCTCCACTGAGGTGGTTCGACCTACGGTGCTGCTGGTCTTTAATCCTCCACCTTTTATGACGCAGATCAAAAGCGCATAATCTGCTTTGCCCAGTGCGTTAGACGCATTAGACGCATACATTATACGTCTGGATGGCGTTCAATGTAACAATCGTTCATTGTGTATGGCCCACCTAACATGGGGGCACCTGCGTCTAAGCAGATGCTGAGCCGTTGGATAGTCGAGGCTATCTCACTGACTTATGAGACCCTGAACCGTTCTTTATCAGAGGTAATAAGGGCCTATTCTACCAGGGGTATGGCGGCTTCAAAAGCCTTCTTTATTCTGGCCAGTGTATGGCTGGCATATGCAAGGCAGCAGGGTGGTCTACTCTGCACACCTTCAAAAGGTTTTTATCAATTAGATCTGGATCCTACTTCGAGGACCAGTATCTTTTCTTGAATTAGGAGAACTCATACCTGGCAAATCAAACTATGGCGTGTTTGGGATAGCGTTCCCATAGTGTCTCCTAATAGAGACGCAGCGTAGAGTTCCCTGCAGGGAACGTCTCAGGTTACGTATGTAACCATTGTTCCCTAAAGGGAACGAGACGCTGCGTCGCTTTGCCATACTTTTTCATGCCTGGTGCGCTTCGTTCGAGAGGTTTGAAGCTGAAGTTGTTTGCTTCCGTGGTGCTTTTATACCTCCCGGTCTGACGTCACACACACGGTCCCGCCAATTAAATTGGATTGATTTCACCTGTGCTTCAGGAGGTTATAAGAGAGGGATTGTATCCCATAGTGTCTCCTAATAGAGACGCAGCGTCTCGTTCCCTTTAGGGAACAATGGTTACATACGTAACCTGAGACGTACTTTATCCCACGGTTTAACCAACAAGGTTTAAGGCTAGTCAAGATTAAATTGCATGTTTAAGCTGTCTCGACTCAAAATAACTTGCAGTGAGATGTCTTAAAATACATCAGTGTAATTTTTTTTTTCTCCAGGTGCTCACCGGTAATATATTTTTCCAAGGCCATTTTTATAAATTTGGCTTAAATAGCCTAATTTAACTAAGGCCTAGTCCTGGCTTAATCTAAGCCCTGTTTGTGAGACTGGGCCTATAAGTACTAAACAGATCTTAATAATAAGCTAATAGTGGGAAATGGTTTTTAGTGTTACCAAAACTGTTTTGTTTTGTTTGTTTAGAAAGAACCTTATGTCTTCTCAACTTCATCAAATGACTAAAATGAAGTTACATTGTTAATAACTAAAAACACAATTAGTTGAAACCTGATTCACTTATTAAAATAAGTTAAAATAACATAAAAACATTTAATGTCATAACTTTTGTCATCATTTTTTTTACTGTGTACCTCAGTGATGTTTAAGGTAACAAACACAAAATTCCAAAAGCATAATGTTTATTAATCAGGTGAATCGGGACTTAAAAACATGTTGCGATGTTGAAATCTTAAAGGTTTAATGATTGTTAATAAATATAATTATTGCTTCTACAGTATGTCTTACACACACGCTTCCCTACATCCCGGTAGGACTCTCATAGATGTAATTATGATGTTTCTACTATGCAAATTGTGTATTCTCTACTCCCAACCCTAAATCTAAATCCAACCCTCAGAGGAAACATTTTTTGTATTATTTAAAAGCATCTTTACTGGTGTCACAAGTCTCTATGAGTCGGAGTGGATTCAGGTTTAAGTCCCCACTGAAATAAAACAAGTACACACACAAAACCATGCACATTGTTAAATCAACTCAGCTACAACCCAAGTACACAAACAAGTCTGTGTATGCTTGCGCTGATCTTTCTTTATCAAAGTATCAGATATCTAATCTATTCATCAGTGGAGACACTATCATGGCCAACAATAGTCAAACTAACATGTGCTTGCCTGCACAAATTAGCACAATGCCAATCTGTGGATGACGTCTAGACATCTGGCAGTGCAAGACACAGCTTGTTACAAACAAACTGCTTGTGTATTTCTGACAGTAATCTACTCATCCTTATGTGTGCGCTTTACTGGCTGCCAGTACAACTGAGAGTGGATAAATGAATGTACGCATATACATCTTTTTTCAATATTCCCTGCTGCTTTGAGCCAAAAATCAGAAAACCAATAAACAGTCAGCGACTGCCATAAACTTGGTGACATTATTCTACTCACTCCAAAACGAACTGAAAGTCTAAAAGTTCTGCAAAAACACGCATATAAAAAACACATCAGATGTAAAGTTGCAGGATAGTCTTCTTTTTTTTTTTCAACTGTTTCATAAAACGGTAAGTTGTTCAGTTATACGTTAAACTGAATGTTAAAAAGATCATTTAAACCTTCTACAATATACTAAAGTTGCCAGTTTAATCATAATTTACAGTCAAATTGATTGTATTACATTTTTTTTTTTAAATTCATAAACTTATACTCAAAAAAATGCTAAGCTTTGTTAACCTAATGTTGGGCCAAATATAGACAAACCTTATTTTAGGTTAGCTTTTAAAATTCATTTTACTTTACATTTTTAACTAAACTGTTGAGTTTGTCTATATTTGACCCAGCGTTTTGTATGATGTATATTGTTGACAAACTTATCACACACATTACTGAACATGTACCGAGTAAAATATGACTGAAAATGTATTAGTAATGCCTTATGCTACTGCTTTACAGGAAAAAGTAATACGTTACTGTAATACATTACTTTTGTAACGCATTACTCCCAGCACCAATAAATAAATAAATAAAGTAAATACCACAAAACAATGTAATGTCTATGATACATTTGGCTCTTCTATCTATCCCCATATGGACAACTTTTGTGGTGGTCAGTTTGCTCGGCTCTTTTTGGGCGGTGTTGTACATGTAATGCAGAGCACTCGGCTTTGAATTGGTTGGGCTTAGGTGAGCAGTTTACTAGACAATTTGTTGAACAAGCCCCACCTTCTTATGGTCATGTCAAAGAAAGAGTCTAAAATGTACAACAAAACATGCTCTAAGTAAATTATTTCAGATTCGCAAAAATGTAGACAGCGCCCTCTAGTGGGTTTGTCATCGGAAACGTGCAACAAAATGTACACAGAGCAACACATTTTACATTCCACAAACATGGCTGAACCTAGAAGAATGAGCTCCAGCAGCAGAAGAACGCACATGTAGTGAGAAGGGTCTGGCTGCAGACTAGGTGCAGGTGCAAGCTGAGCTGCATGCAATGCTTCAAAATGCACACATCTAACCCTACCCCTAAAGTCGACTTTCCACTGCACACGACAAACCACAAGCAACAGACCGGAAGTCATTCATTTCCAATGGAGAGTAGTCCGGGAGGTGCGAGCAGTTCTGATCATCCCCGTATGCGGAAAAATCTGATCCGATTTGAGCTGCGGATACGTTGAAATATTTGAACTCCTGCGACTAGACCATATGCAACCGGCCGACCGGATGTGATGTATTTCAGTGTTGTCCAAGCAGGTCCATGCGCGCCGAGATGAGAAATACTTTATATATGTATATATATATATATATATATATATATATATATATATATATATATATATATATATATATATATATATATATATATAATTTTTTTTTTTTTTTTTTTTTGAATCAGAAAAAAAGTGCATTTTTTTTCATAAACGAGTAATACTTTTTTTTTTATGTTGTCTCCACATTCCCTCCAAACATTTTTGCGGCCTATGAGTTTGTAGTATTCATTCATTCATTGCACTGCGAGCTCTCCCATGGTGCGTAACAAAACTGAAAATTCTGTGCGACTGCCACAAGGGGGCGTATTCCGACAGCCGTGTCCAAATGTGTGCAGTGGAAAGGCGGCTTAACCGTTCCCCTCACAGTGACATCACTAACTCTATTGAAAACACTGTATCTGATATTGCATGTCTCAGCTTGCATATGCACGTATGCACTTGGATACTATTGCATGTTGTTTCAACCTGATCTCACGATAAAACATAACTATTTAGCGGCTTATTTAGATGAGTTCAGTCGTACGAAAATGTACGATTTTACAAAGAAGGCATGGCACTCAACCAAACGTTATTGGGGGGACAAGCAAATCGTACGTATGAGATTGTATGAATTCATGTGAACTACAGTCTAAAAAATGTTGTTTAGACCAAACAAAAAAATAACGGAACAGTTTGCATCCATATATTCAAGTTACCACAACATCTACCAAAATGAAGCTCAGACAACTTTATTATGTTAGCCAAATTACCTTTTCCTCTTCAATCAGAGAAATTTCAATCAAACTCCATTTTTTTTTTAAGTTGAGTACTGTAAGAATGGTATTTTGACCACAGCGGTTCGTACTGTAGTTCTGCCGAGCGACTAAAAAGTTATCAGCATGATGGTAAAAAACTGTACATTTCTAGTCAAACCATTCTTCTGCAATCTTATACCAAAAACGGAAATAAGGGCAGTATTAATAGCTTAAAATGTGGGAGAGCGTTGATATTATGTGATTGTATTATATTGCAATACGGAGCAATTAAGTGTTGATGTTAAATCAAAAGTAATTCACAAATACTTGAAAATGAAATGATTTAATGACAATATTCTCTATGGTTACAACTGAATTAGTTACAAATAACTGTATAAAATGATAAAACATGAAAACATGAAAAGATATAATATTAATTGTACCCAGCTTAAATGTAAATTTAAAGTTACCAGAGAGAGAGGGAGAGACAGGGGGAGGGAGAGACAAAGAGGGAGAGGGAGAGAGCCAGAGAAGATAACCTCCAGAAATGGAGAGGAGCAGAGCTCAGGAAGGAGCAGAGAAAAAAGAGACAGAGCCAAGTTTACCAGCTATTTTGTACCTTTCTTGACCATGTGACCAAAGCCCAAATGCTGAGACATTCAAACTGACCAATCAACATGTGACCACATCGTAAAACCCCCAAAGTCCACACACCAGGCCCTGATCTTATCAGTATCTGCCTTTGGAGTCAGCATGGACCTTTTTTGGTGAAAAAGACATGTTTTGCCATATAAACAAATGCATAGGATAATTTAGACCCTTACAGTACTAAAAAAAAGTTGTTTCAACTAGTTTTTTTTAATTAAAATTTAAAATAAATCCAATGTTATGTACTTAATTACCATAATTATACATTTCAAGTTTAGAACCTCACATAAATTAAGTAGCTGAAATTGTTTAAATTCTTGTGTTTTCAAATTTACTGTTCATTTAGTTGCTTGTAAGAAATAAATTGAACAACAACATTTTTGTTTTCCAGTAATTTGTTATATATTTTAAACCGCAGTTTTTCAGTATTTTACTAAACAAACACGTGTACTGTCTCATATAAACAGTATGAAAAATAACAAAAAACATCAGTGTGTGGACTTAAAAATACAAAACAACATAAAGTGCAACACAAAGAGCAAAATCTACCCTAAAATAAGTAGCGACTTCAAGAAATAATGTTCTTGAGATGCATTACTTCTGCACTGGGCTTCAGTCCATCAAGTTTGAGAAACTTCACAAGTATATTTAAGTTCCGTGAGGTAGCTTAGATTCAGAGCATAGTAAGCCCATCAGCAGAGCACAGCATCTTGAGATATCCATTCCATTTAGGATTCTCATGCCCTCAACCATGATGGTTTCTGTCTTGTGGTTCAATTCCAAAGTAGACTGATCATCAATGGTGGCAATTGTCATCACTTGCCTTTCAAGGTCCTCCTCAAATTCTTGTGTATTCTTGCAAAGCAAGAAAAAAACTTTGTACAACAATGTATTAAACTATGTAGTGGTAACAGACCTCTTGAGTTATTTTTTACTAAATCAAAAAGTTACGAATTGCTGTGAGATTGTTCAGTGTTTCTCAACCATGTTCCTGGAGGACCACCAACACTGCATGCTTTGGTTGGCTCCTTTGTATGTCACACCCATTACAAGTCTTTCAGTCTCTGCTAATGAGCTGATGGTCTGAATCAGGTGTGTTTGGTTAAGGAGACATACTAAATATACAGTGCTGGTGGTCCCCCAGGAACGTGGTTGAGAAACACAGATGTAGTTGACACTCCTGCCAGATAAGAACAGCAAACAGAAGCTACAGTTATAGCAGGAGTTTTCAGTTGGTTCTGTACATTTTGCGTGTCTTTCTTATTTGGCACACAAGGATCTGTTCATGGGTCTCTGTAAATGAGTTGATGATCTGACTCCGATATGTTAAACAAGGAAGACATACAACATGTGCAGGGCATGGGGGCCTGAGGACAGGAATTGAGAACCACTGAATTATAGAGACATTTCATCACCTTGGAATTATAAGGTGCTATCTGCATTCTGAATGATTTTGAGATATTGAGCTTCAAAGTTGTTGCATTCCATAACAAACATGTGTGTAAAATTTGTTTTTTAAACAAAGTCTTAAAATATAAACAACTTACAAAAAAAAAAAAAAAAAAAACATCCCATAATGTAAATAAGTTGTCATTTAATAAGAATATGTCAATAACTCAATTTTGACAAAAATGTCAGATAGAACCTTATAATTCTAAGGTGAAGATTTGTATGGCTGGGTCAGAATTGAATCTCTCAAGAATGTTTACAACAACTTAAATCTACGCCATGAATTATTAAGGCAGTTCTGAAGGTAATAGCAAGTTTTAAGTGGCCATAAAAAAATATACCTAAAGGGATACAGAAATAGGGATATAGAAAACAGGCCTGAGTAACAAATATGATTAGGATAACTTTTACGTTGTAATAATAATAATAATAATGATGATAAAAAGAGCACCAAAATCAGACATTGTGTTTGATAAGAGAGTGACACAGATTGCATGTTGTTGCTCTGAATCCTCAAGGCTACAGTAAATGTTTATGTGTGGAGGAAATCAGATATGTGTTGTAAGTGGACTCTGCCCCTCCACGCAGGCTGGACGAGGGGAGAGGTGTGTCTGTCGTTTGGAGGGGCTTGAACAGAAAGTGAATACGAGCCAATTGAACTCAACTATAAAGAGCACACTATGTTAAAACAGCAACTTACACGTGCTAAATAAAGCAGAACACAACTGATCTTATTAAATGTTGGCATCAAAAGTACACAGAAGATGTACTCAATTTATTTTTTAGTTAATACAAACATTAAAATCATCCAAATCATAAAAATGGCAGGTGTGAACTGACACAAGTTGCCTAATTTAGTTCTTTAGTAAGTATTATATCGTATTTGATAGTTTATTAACTTTGATACAGTAAATTATGTCTTATTTTACAGATGTTTTACATGGTAGTCTCCAAAGAATAGATTTCCATTTACTCATATTTGACTTCTGTGATGCACAAAAAAAAAAATATATGTTGATCAAATCAATTAAATCAGGATTATTATAGTGAAACAAAAATAACCCCCCAAAATACTTGAAATGACAACAATTACATTTTTAAAATGTTTTATTTCATCAACATTTCACTAATCAGAAGAAAAACATAATTTGTAAATAAAAAATGGTAATAATACCTCCATAAATAACAAATGTAATAATACCATAATAATCCTAATCCCTCTAAAATAACAATAATGCCTCCATAAATAATAATAAAAATGGGGTGATGTTCTTTTCATATATCAACAGATCCTACTGTATGATTTTACACTATTATGATAAACACAAAAACATTTTTCTTTCTTTCTTTAGTTGACTTAGTAAGTATCAGAAAAAAGTGAAGTCAGAAAGATAACACAGCTACATGTGTAAGACAACTGCCCCGATTTACCCTCAGTTGAAAGTTCACATCTCGATCTGAACTAAATATTGTGGAGGCGCAAAGGTCATACCTTTATAATGGTTAATGAAAAATATGAATATTAAGAAAAACTTCACACAACTTTCACACCCTCATGATTTAAAAAATCACTCATTTAATAACATGAAACTACTTAAAGTAAATTAATCACTTATAATCAGTAAATTACAACAAATTTCCTTTTGAGAAATTTCATTTTTAAAATTGAGATGAACCTTTTAACATGCACTACTTGAAAATATATATTTATATATAAAGTTGAAGTCAGAATTATTAGCTCCCCTTTGAATTAAATTTTTTTTTTTGATGTTTAACAGAGCAAGGAAATTTTCACAATATGTCTGATAATATTTTTTTCTTTTGGAGAAAGTCTTATTTGTTTTATTTCGGCTAGAATAAAAGCAGTTTTGAATTTTTTAAAATCTATTTTAAGGTCAAAATTATTAGCCCCTTTAAGCAAATTTTAGTCTACAGAACAACCATCACTATACGATAACTTGCCTAATTACCCTAACCTACCTAGTTAACCTAATTAACCTAGTTAAGCCTTTAAATGTCACTTTAAGCTGTATAGGAGTGTCTTGAAAATATCTAGTAAAAAATTATTTCCTGTCATCATGGCAAAGATAAAATAAATCAGTTATTAGAAATGAATTACTAAAACTATTATGTTTAGAAATGTGTTGAAAAAATCTGCTTTGCGTTAAACAGAAATTGGGGAAAAAAATAAACAGGGGGGCTAATAATTCAGAGGGGCTAATAATTCTGACTTCAACTGTACTGTATATATTCTGACACAACTCTGATAAATATTATACTGATAAATATTATGATACCCTATGCTAATGATACCCTATGGATAAAAGGTCAACCAGGTGGTTACAATGCCTGTTACAGGGTTAATGCTGACTGTTATGGATGCCATTTAATACATATTGAGTCTGTGTTTGGAGAAAGTTAAAAATAGTAATGTCTCTGACATTAATTTGTATGGAGCCTCAGTATCAGTTGGTTCAAAGGACAGCATCATGTGACCGCAGGCTGAAAGTGATGGTGGGGGAGCGCCACTGACAACATGGCACTGAAAGCTGGACTTTGATTTTTTCTATGGATCATTCAACCGCGCGCACACACATATAAATATAGCCGACTGTCCTCACTACAGCTTACTGGACTAAGCAATACCTGTGGGACTTGAAGGTAATTTAAGCTTGACAGACTGACTAACATGTATTATGCATATAAATATGCAACATTTCAGACTTTTAAATGCAAATAATTAAATTATTTTCTCTTTTTTAGCAAACAACTGTGAAGATGAAACTGTATCTGATACTTGCCTTTGTGGCATTCACAGGTAAATCCTCTTATGGTTTTGCTTTCTCAAAACATCTATATGTGTGTATATAAAATGATAGAAATTAAGATGCACATTAGAGCCTTAAAAATTGTTTTAGAATTTTTTTTTCAGAGGCTTTTGCATCCTAACTCTTCATGTTTATTTTGTGTTACTTTGTTTTGATGGTCCCTTTTGCACATTTTTTTTTATTCTAAGTTAAATTGCAATTACTTGACAAATAATTATCATTAGAATATTTGTAGATTGTAAGGTTAGGGTTAGTATAAGTTACATGTACTTGCAAAGTTTCTTATAGAGAGGAGAATGTCTATTGGTAGAGCAGTGTCAGCAGTTATTAAGCAGTCTGCTAATAGTCTAATGAGAATTGCAAATATTGGTGCACTTTCTTCTTGTGTTCAGCAATTATTTAGATAAAAAACTAAATTGAATGGCTATAATTGGTGCAGATTTGGAAATTGATTGGGGAACATAGATTAATTATTAATATTTTTGAACCAGGCTGCCAGGCCAACCTATTCTATGCTGATGAGCCCAAACCACAGCTGGAGCAGCTGACTGATGCATTCTGGAGCTATGTTTCCAAAGCAACACAAACCGCAGAGGAAACCGTCAAGATGATCAGAGAGTCTCAACTGGGTCAAGAAGTCAAGTAAGTCAAAAACATTTACCTGCAGGACATCATTATTTAGAGTATTTCCGAATGAAACTCAAATGTTCTTCTCCACCTCACAGTGAAAGACTGACCCAGAGTGCTGATATGGCCAGTGAATATGCCGTCACCCTCAAGAAACAGGTGGATCCTCTGACTGAAGAGCTGATGAACAAAATCACCAAGGAGACTGAAGTGCTGAGGGAGCGTCTGGGCCAGGACCTGATCAACGTGAGAGAGAAACTCGAGCCCTATGCTGACAACATGAAGAGCCAGATCCAGCAGAGAGTGGAGGAGCTCAGGGCGGCCATGGCTCCATATGCTGACTCCCTGGATTCTGAGACCCTGAAGGCCACTCTGCTCCAGAAGAGTGAAGAGCTCAGAGGAAACCTGGAGCAGAGCGTGAAAGAGCTGCAGGTTCAGCTGGAGCCCTACACTGCTGACCTCAAGGAGAAAGTGGACCAGCATCTGCAGGAGTTCCAGAAGACCGTGAGTCCTCTAGCTGAGGATCTGCAGGTCCAGATTAGAGAGAGAGCCCAGATGGTCCAGCAGAGTCTCACACCTTACGCTGAAGACCTTAAGGAGAAGCTGGACCCCTATGCACAGAACCTGAAGGACCAGCTCACCTCTCTGTACGAGTCTTTCACCAAGAGAAATTAAATTCTTAAGAGACTTCTTCCTACTTTGTCACTAACAGAACTGTTTTCCCTTTCATGAGTTTTTTTGACTCTAAAATCTAACTCTCCAATAACCCTGGCCTAAATCACTCTTCTAAACGACAACAAGATCTTTTTGGGTCAAACACTAATATACATAAAGGGAATTGGGATTGGTTTTGTACTAAAATCCAGTTGTTTACACATTAGCCATCCCATCAGATGCAGAAATTCCACTCACTTTCTAACTGTTGTGTATTTATTAAGCAACTCTTCATTACTTCTGACGGAAAATGCTTTTCTTGCAAATGTATAAATGCCAAGTGTATCATTTGTCGTATTTATGCAACAATAAACACCTGCAATTTATTAACACAATGTTTCTGAACATTATGTCCACTCAATTCATACATGTAATGCATTACGAATGACTTTGAACCATAATGCACTTTTAAATATTACATTATGTTTTTACACTAAAATCTTACACATTCTAAAAAGACACAAGGACAACATTTACCTTTTTTTTCAATGACATACGCCATGACAAGATTACACATTCTTAATAAAAGCACCAAACAAATAAAGTTATTTCTGAAAGAAAAATAAATAAATAAAGATTCTTATATAGTATTCTTATATAATAATGAGACTGTTTAAAGATTCTCTGCTTCTAAAAATGTTTTATTAGGTTTTTTTTTAAATTTAAAAATATATACAGTTGAAGTCAGAATTATTGGCCCCCCCTTTGAATTATTATTATTACTTTTTATATTTTCCAAATTATGTTTAACAGAGCAAGGAAATTTTCACAGTATGTCTGATAATATTTTTTTTTTTCTAGAGAAAGTCTTATTTTTTTTATTTCAGCTCGAATAAATGCAGTTTTAATTTTTTTTAAAAACATTTTAAGGTCAAAATTATTAGCCCCTTTAAGCTATATATTTTTTCGATAGTCTACAGAACAAACCATCGTTATACAATAACTTGCCTAATTACCCTAACCTGCATAGTTAACCTAATTAACCTAGTTAAGCCTTTAAATGTCACTTTAAGCTGTATAGAAGTGTCTTGAAAAATATTATTTACTGTCATGGCAAAGATAAAATAAATGAGTTATTAAAACTATTACGTTTAAAAATGTGTTGAAAAAATCTGCTCTCCGTTAAACAGAAATTGGGAAATAAAATAAACACAGGGGCTAATAATTCAGGGGCGATAATAATTCTGACTAATTCTCCCATTAACTGCACTCTTAAGTTTACCCAAATAAGACAACTTCAGCTATAAACACAGAAATGTTAAAAGGCCCTATTAGGGACTAGATATCCATTGTTATAGTAATATTTAAGGTTTGTAGGATTCAAATGTGGCTTTAGAAATGTTAAAAACAATACTTCTGAATGTCTGTACATTTGCCAGAAATAGTATGTAAAAGAAACTCTATCAAATATAGACTCATGCAGAAATCAAGGTCATCTCAACTGACGCATAATAAAGATTAGATAAGGTTGAGAACTTTCCAAAGGTGGAACTTACAGTCATTTCTGGTTGTACTTATAGTATGACAAATGTTACGTTAACATGATGTCTGTCTGTACTTTGTTATCAGTACTGACGCAGATGTGTGCAGTAACTCATGCCCATGGTCTTTTCAAGTGACGTCCAGATTCCTCACACAAGAATCTGTAGTCTTAACATATCTAGATAGGAGATATTCAAATTTATTCCCAATCCTGTATAAAAGCAGCTATGAAACAGCCATCTCCATACTTGCTCTTCACACTGGACAGTGTCAATTAAATCATACCGACAAAGGTAAGAGGAGACATTCACTATTAGTTCAAAAATATGTTTTAATATGTAAAATAATGTGCATTTATTACATTATATTCATGTTATTTTTCAGAATAAGCTCCAAAACCATGAAGACTCTTGCGGTCCTTGTATTGGCTGTTTTTACAGGTTAGATATGGAACTGGTGAACAAAAATACAGTTTTCATAAAGTTGTTTTAAAAAGCAAGATTCTAAAGCATATCAAATATATTTTGCACATAGTTTTGTAAACAAATATAAATGATGACTTTTGTATAATAATTATTTCTGCTAGAAATCCTGGTACCACTAATATCATTCCTCTCTGCTCACACTCATGTACGAAAAGAAAAATCAATATGAAGAGTTCAGATGCACAAACCTCAAAAAAAAAAAAAAGTGCCATCTGGAATTTTCTTCTACAATGAGCATTTTTCTCAGCCTCTTATGTTTTTGTTCAGTTATTTTATATTAAAAGTGATGAAAATAACCTATTCTTTGCCATAAAGTGAAATTATTGAATCAAGATATAGGAGCCTGATAAAAATGCTAATATTAGAAGAAATTTTCAGATGGCACTTAGAGGTTTTTGCATCTGAACTCTTCATATCATTTTCTTCTTCCGATTTCTCCGGGGTTCCACAGGGCTTTGTATTGGGGTAACACTTTATTTTGATGGTCTATTTGAGTATTAGTAGACTGTCTGCTTAATATCTGTTGATATTGCTGCTAAACAGACATTTAACTGACTATAAGAAACTTTGCAAATACATGTCAACTTACACTAACCCTAACCCTAACCCCAGCCTAACAGTCTACTTATAATCTAATGAGAATTAGTTGGCATGTAGATGCAATGTAACTTAAATTCAACAAACAGACCATCAAAATAAAGTGTGACCTGTATGGGTCCCTCTTTTATTTAACATTTACATTGTACCGTTTAGTTAAGTTTTCAGGGGATGATTGAACTTTGTTTTCATGGCAAGCAGCTCTACCTAGCCTAATTATATTCTCCCACCATCATTCTTTTGAAATGTTCAGATAAAATACAGTGATATTCTCAAAGTTGTCCTAAATGAATAATTATAAAGCCTCATATTTTTCTTTGTTTAAAGACATTACTATTTCCATTATTGTTTTATTAGTAGTATAAGTAGACTGTGATTGAAACATAAAGATACTCCTTTCATATTGTATTAAGAAGCTACATTTCAAGAATGTAATGTTAAAATTATGCTATTCTAAACCTGAAATGTCAAAAATGGCACTATGTTGCTCCAAAATGACGTTGAAATGATCTGATTTATTCAATCCCTAATGCCAGGCTGCCAGGCCAACTCATCTAATTCCAAAGAGCTGGACAATCCTCGTCTGCAACCCTTCATAAATGCTTTCTGGACCTATATTTTCCAAACCGTAAATACTTCTGATGAAACTTCCCAAATGACCAACATGTCCCAGGATGTTGAGTAAGTTTACCAGAAATTTTATTTGAAACAAATTTAGCATTTTCTAGACATGAATTTAATATTTCCCATCCACATTAGACAAACACAGACTCCTCCATCTGAAGACCTGATGACCAAAATCACCAAGGAGGCTGAAATCCTGAGGCAACGTTTGGAACAGGACCTGAACACCATGAGAGAAAAACTGGAGCCCTATGCTGACCATCTGAAGAGCCAGCTCGAGGAGAAAGTGGAGGAGGTCAAGGCGGCCATGGGTCCATATGCAGGCTTCCTGAATACCGAGACTTTGAAAGGAAGCCTGGAGCACAGCATGAAGGACATGCAGGCTCAGCTGGAGCCCTTCACTGCTGAACTCAAGGAGAATGTGCAACAATATATGGAAGAAATGAAAGAATCAATTGTTGCTTCAACAGAAGATCTCAAAGCCCATAATTAACCTGAGTTCTCTTTTATAATTCTGTATTGCATTGCATTGTTTTTTTTTTACATTTGTTTTTGTTAATGCAGCAATAAAACAGCAATCTACCATCTTTGAAATCAGAATTATTAACCCCCTGAATTATTAGCCCCCCTGTTTATTTTTCCCCCAATCTCTGTTTAATGGAGAGCAGATTTCTTCAACACATTTCTAAACATAACAGTTTTAATAACTCATTTCTAATAACTGATTTATTTTATCTTTGCCATGATGACAGTAAATAATATATATATATATATATATATTTTTTTTAACACTGTGTTTATTCATTTTAGTAGTTTTTTAACATGTACAACAGAGATCAAAGACAAACATACAAAAAAATAAATAAATAAATCAACAAAAATAATAGTAAATAATATTTTACTAGAGATTTTGGCTTGTTTAAAACCTGCAGGTAAATGTGTTGAAGCAGGGTTGGAACTAAACTGTGCAGGACAGCGGCCCTCCAGGAACACCCCTGGCTTAAAGTAACATTTAAAGGCTTAACTAGGTTAATTAGGTTAACTATGCAGGTTGAGGCAATTAGGCAAGTTGTTGTATAACGATGGTTTGTTCTGTAGACCATCGAAAAAAAAATAGCTTAAAGGGGCTAATAATTTTGACCATAAAATGGTTTTAAAAAAATTACAAACTGCTTTTATTTTAGCTGAAATAAAACAAATAAGACTTTCTCCAGAAGAAAAAAATATTATCAGACATACTGTGAAAATTTCCTTTCTCTGTTAAACATCATTTGGGAAATATTTAAAAAAGAAAGAAAAATTCAAAGGGGGGCTAATAATTCTGACTTCAACTGTATGTGGGGTTGTCCAATATAGAAAACACATTTTACAAATTAATTCTTTGCACTGTTTATTATTCCAGGCTGTGCAACAAATAGCGTAGTCTTCTTGCAAAGCATGCTAAAAGGATGTTACATTGCCCCTTGTAATCTCCTATTGGAATAATATATTTGGAGATTTAAAACTATTTTTATTCTTGGTTTAATTTTGGAGACCGCCACTCAGGGATCATCCTCAATGTTCAGTTGTACCCTATATTTATTTTTAATGTATTTGATTGCTGTAATGGTGTCAGAAAGTTTAACCTGGTGCTATAAAATCAATCTGTTGCAGCTAACGCTATGGCTGTGTTGTTAATCTAACGTAAACACACCAATCCTAAAAAATAAAAAGGCTGATGGTTTTATATTTGGATGTTGTTGCTTTTTTATGTAACTATAAAGTATTTTTTTTATCTTCGGTGGGTTGTAGATAAAATATGGTAATTCATATAGTTTAATAAAATTTATTCGACTTTTGTAAATCACCAAGCGACCCCGTTATTTGTGAGTGTATAAGAAAAAAATACTATGGAAGTTAATGGGAACAATCAATCAGCATTTTTCAAAATATTAGTGTTTACCAGAACAAAAATTTCAAATAGGTTTTGAACAAGTAAAGGGTAAGTAAATGATGAAAGTGATTTCAGTTTTGCGTGAACTATCCTTTAAGGATCACAGTGTAGTCCCAAATAACTAATTCAAAGTCACTTTCGATTTTTAAACTTTGCTACTATGCTGTGTACCAATGGAAAACAAGTCATCCCCTATTCTTTTATATATTTTAACAAATGCATATATTAAATAGAACACTAACCCATATGATGAAAAGTGGTGACATTGCTCTCTAGTGGTGAAATATGATTGCATTTTTTGATGTTTAATTATACTACCTATCTGTGCTGAAAAGAGAATATATGATAAAATTATACATTTGCTTACTGTAGATCAGAGATGCCCAAACTAGGGCCTGCGGGCCAAAGTTGACCCATGGTAACCTTTGACGCCACCCCATCTTAGAAGAGAAGGAGTATGATGGAGATGGTTTCGAGATTGTCAATTAAAATTTAATGTAACCCTTTGTTTGATGTTTCATTTAATGATCAATTATGGTGTAAATGAATCAGATTTCATTTAAATGTACATACTGGCAACCAACAATGCAGAGACTTTAATGAGCTAATCAAGGCAAAGTGTATTTAGCAATGAACTTTAGTGTTATAAATGTGCATTAGTTAATACAATTTAAAGTAATTTATTTAATTTATAATTTTCATGAAATAAATGAGCAAAATACTCATGGCAACTTTAATGTAATACACTGTAGTTTGGTATATTTACCTTTGACCCAAGGCTATCAATGATATTTGGATTTTGGCCCTTCATACAAAAAAGTTTGGGCACCCCTGCTGTAACCAGTCAAAATTTGTTATGAATTATTTAACAGTATGTTATTTTGGCATTATGTTCATATAGAGGACATGACAGCCCTGTGGGAAAACTACAGAATTAACCAACCATTTAATAAATTACATTCAAAACTACTACCATAACATCAGAATCAGAATTTATTTTCAGTTTTTTTTTATACAAAAGTAAAATGCCAACTCATAGTGATCTGTCAGACACTATCTGAACACACATAACATTGTTTGTTTATTTATTTATAATCAATTGATATTTTATTACACTGCAAAAAATATAAAATGCTTTTCTTAGATTTTTTGTCTTCTTTCTAGTCCAAATAGCTAAAAATTCTTATATCAAGAAGCATTTTCTAGACAAGCAAAATATATTGTCTTGTTTTCAGAAATAATATGCCAATATTAAGTGAGTTTTTCCTTAAAACAAGCAAAATAATCTGCTGATGGGGTAAGCAAAATAAACTTGATTTTTCTTTTGACATTAGATTATTTTGCTTACTCCATTGGCAGATTATTTTGTAAAAGCTCACTTAATTTGTGCATTTTATTTCTCAAAACAAGACAAAATGTTTTGCTTGTTTAGAAAGGTCTTCTTGATTTAAGAATTTTTAGATATTTGGACTAGAAACAAGACAAAAAATCTAAGTAAGATAAACATTTTTGCTGTGCAGTGGTTCCCATTTCTCTGCATGGATTGAGTATTTAAGTTTTTTTCCAGATCACTCTTTTTGTGATATATTTATTAAATTAATGTTTCAATATAATTTAAATCCTTTAATAACATGTTGTGTCATTTTGCATGTTAACCCATAAAAACTAAAATGCAAAGTTCCACTGTTATCAATATCTGCTCTGAATCTGAAACTCTGTGATGGTTGAAGGTGCAGTTCGGAGCATTATGATGTGGAGTATTGACAGCAAGGCACTACCTATTGGACTTTGGGTTTCCACTACAGCAGTCACCTCCCCATGCTATACTGTATAAATACAGATGTGAAACATCCAGCTTCACACTTGTTTCTCAAACAGGACAGCATCGATTAAAGCACACCAGCACAGGTAAGAGGACAGACTTGCATTTTATCAATTCAAAGTACTACTATAATGATGAGTTGATAGTGAAATAGGCAATGCTGATGAAACATGTCATTTAATTACAGACTAACAGTGAAGACCATGAAGGTTCTTGTGGTGCTCACACTTGCTGTGGTTACAGGTAAGAAACTAAAGTTCTACTTAAAATGTCAGTCTCGTCAACATGTTTCTGGCTTGATAAATTTAGTGTTTATTTACAACATTTTAATCTGTTTACATTTTTCAATTGACAGGCTGCCAGGCCAACCTATTCTATGCTGATGAGCCCAAACCACAGCTGGAGCAGCTGACTGATGCATTCTGGAGCTATGTTTCTAAAGCAACACAAACCGCAGAGGAATCTATTAAGATGATCAGAGAGTCTCAGCTGGGTCAAGAAGTCAAGTAAGTCAAGAACATTTACCTGCAGGACATCATTATATAGAGTATTTCTGAATGAAACTCAAGTGTTCTTCTCCACCTCACAGTGAAAGACTGACCCAGAGTGCTGATATGGCCAGTGAATATGCCGTCACCCTCAAGAAACAGGTGGATCCTCTGACTGAAGAGCTGATGAACAAAATCACCAAGGAGACTGAAGTGCTGAGGGAGCGTCTGGGCCAGGACCTGATCAACGTGAGAGAGAAACTAGAGCCCTATGCTGACAACATGAAGAGCCAGATCCAGCAGAGAGTGGAGGAGCTCAGGGCGGCCATGGCTCCATATGCTGACTCCCTGGATTCTGAGACCCTGAAGGCCACTCTGCTCCAGAAGAGTGAAGAGCTGAGAGGAAACCTGGAGCAGAGCGTGAAAGAGCTGCAGGTTCAGCTGGAGCCCTACACTGCTGACCTCAAGGAGAAAGTGGACCAGCATCTGCAGGAGTTCCAGAAAACCGTGACTCCCCTAACTGAGGATCTGCAGGTCCAGATTAGAGAGAGAGCCCAGATGGTACACCAGAGTCTCACACCCTATGCTGAAGATGTGAAGGAGAAGCTGGACCCCTATGCACAGAACCTGAAGGACCAGCTCACCTCTCTGTATGAGTCCTTCACCAAGAGAAATTAAACACGTTAAAGACTTCTTTTTTTGTTACCAACAGAACTCATGACATTTGACAAATGCAATTCATACTTTTCCCCATTCATTTACCCTACTATGCCCTAAACTATCTCAAGGAAATAAAGCCTCATAAATTACTGTAACATTCAATGTTCTTTACATTTGCAAATGTTCTGTGTAAAAATAGATATTTATTTACAAAACCTCACTATGTATGGATAATGTTCATGATACTTGCAAGTTTACAAATGACATGATATCTCAGTTTGCATAAATAAAGACATATTTTTGAAAGAATAAGTTTTTTTTTTATTATTAGACAACCGGTTTTCCCCATATTCTAAAAAATTGAATTTAGCTTTTTCATATAGGCTATAAAAAGGTTGCAATCACATTAAATGGAATATGAAATCACAATTATTATTTAAAAGGGTTTGGGACAGAAAACAGGAATTCTAATATGACTTATTATGACTTCATTTAAATGACTAAACTTGAAAAGGTCATTATTTAATTGAATAAATGTAAGCGCTGCATGCTGTAAATGTGACATTTAGATTGACAGCAGTCTAATGTCTAAACAACAACGGTCCTAAAATACCATTGAATATTATTTCTATTCTATTAGAAAAAAAATAGAATGTGAGAATATGCTGTGAGAAAAAAATCCCATTTAGGACAATTTCATATGGAGTAATTATAGCAGTAAGTCACAACACAACAGATTTGTATTGGACTTTCCAGTCACACTTCATTTTAAGGCACAATCTCACTATTTACAAATCATTACTTAAGACTTTTAGCTCAGTAAGATATTAATTTGCTGCTTATTAACAATAAGTAGTTGGGTTTAGATTTTGTGTTAGATTAGGAATATAGAATAAGATCAGAATTTATAAGTACTAACAAACAGAAAAAATCTTAATAATATGCAGGTAATAAGCCAGTAGTTAATAGTGGGTAAACGTGTTACCAGATTTCCTGCTCTTGGGTATCATATAGCATTGTTGCTAGCAATCCTATTGCATGCTCTCCAGTCAGCATGACCACTTTGAGAGAACTGTCACACTCTCTCTTCTCTCTCTCTGCCGTCATTTAACCTTGTTTCAGAACCTGTCTTGTTTGCCCAGTTAGCACAGTTCGTTTGGTATATGTGAAACTGGCAATCACACTCGGATCTGCGCCAAAACAATCGGTTTGAGATCGCCTAATGAGGTGGTCTCAGCTTGATTGAAAGAAATCTGGAGCGGATCGATTGTAGTGAGAAAACGATCTGATCCAATCCAGGCTATATCACACTGTATTATGGATATGTCATAGGCATATATGGCTATATGAAGAGAGAATTATGAGTAGGGCGGGAGGTCATTCCTACCGGTAAGTGTGTGTTTTGTGTAAAATACGAAAGTGAAAGCATGCTGAACTAATAACGAGAACTGTTTATGCGGAAAATTGACCGAACTGCAGTCTTGGTTTATCTGTTATTTCTCGATATATTGTAAAGCCTATAATGCATAAGCCATCTGCTACATACGAGAAAGTCTTACCTCTGCTCTATATTTAGTGACGATGCCTTTGGGTGTCACCATTCAAAACGAAAGTGCAACTTTTAGCTTATAATGTCTTATTGCTCATCGTCAAAAATTATAATAAGGATGCATGACAGCTGAGCGGGACTCTGCAAAATAAACCGTGAAACTCTGACCAATGTGAGGAGAGTTTACTCGCACGTGAGTTGTTTTAGCTATTTTGGTCCGTTTAGAAACTTTGCCATGTGAAAGCGAACCGCACCAAGAACAAAGTGCAACACTGTAACAATTTTGAGCCCTGTTTCGGAACAAAGGAATCGATTCACAGGTGTGAAAGCACCCTAAGAGTAACATTCTCTGAAAAGAAGACTCTAGCGTGTGAAAATGTAAGTGTTCTGCATCATTTAGGACATCTAAAAAGTAATGTTAATTGATATGTTAAGTCAATTTGTCATTTACTGTTTGACACAAAGTATGCAAAGCATAGCTCCCCATTGTGAATGCATTCTAATAAAGTGTGTTAATTATTTGCTCCCAGAGTTGCACCCATGCTTTACATTAAAACTGATTTTAGAACCAATGGCTAACAATGTTAGAAGGTTCTTGGTACTCATCCCTACTTGTATTCCGGGAGCAAACTTTCTCAATGTTACCATCTTCCAGCTATCAGTTTTTTGGGAACAATGTCAAGGAATTTGCTCAGCAGTTCCTATCAGTCCAAAAGCAGACAAAAGTCATTAAGCACATCATGCTGTATTGTGACTCAGTTGCCACCAAGCCACTGTGGGCTAGTTCTTTGTTTGCCTTTCAAATAGGGCATACAACTACACTTTTGAAATACATTTATTTCTATTAAATCACATTGAACAAAGTATGCAGCGGGTACTGCAGCACACTCAGCACCTCTAGTTCCCTAAGACGGGCAACCCAGTTAGAGGAACTGCTCTTCCTGTGAGGTGGTTTCACCATTTGCTTTCCCAGAGCAGGGCTGAAGTCCACAACATGGTTTTTTTTTGAAGAAATCTTTGTGACAAACAATGCAGTTGAGCCTGTACCTCCAACTGACATTAAGGAAAACGATTTCCATTTTTTTCTGATTCCTGGAGGGAACCCCAGCAACCAAGTAGCCTTCTGAATACAGCTAGGCACCTTGGCCATTGTTACGTGCGACAGGACTCAGACAGGTTATAGTATCAAACAGATGAGTTTACTGCAGATATTGTACAAATGGATAAGGCAGTAGTTATCAAAGAAAGTCTTTGGATTATCAGAGTGAGGGAGATGGATAATAATGAGGGACGGTAACCAGAAGGTAGGCTGATTGTCACACCTTGGAGCGAGAAGAAAGCTCTGCTGACTCGGGAGATGAACTGGGGACCATCATCAGCGACTCCAGCCACCCAAGCCATAGACTTTTCTCTCTGCTACCCTTAGGCAGACGGTTTCGCAGCATCCGGTCACGCACCAGCCGACTGAAGGAAAGTTTCTTCCCTCAGACTATCAGGCTGATGAACACTTAACACACCCCACACAAACTCCTCCATACCCCGCACAGCACACCATCAAGATGTAGCATGCACTGCACTTTAACAAACCCATACTTTAAACAATACTGCCTACAACTATGTGTACACCTATTCATCGTACGTATCGCTGTCAACATTGCCAATTTTACATTTGTTTTTTTTGTGAGTATGTTGTTGTATATTGCACTGTCTGTATTTTGCACTGTCGTTGTATTTTGCACTGTCGTTGTATTTGCACTATCTGTATTTTGCACTGTCTGGAGCCAGCACCTAAGCTTTTCACTCATCATAGCACACGTGCTGCTGATGATGTGACAATAAAAGTGATTTGATTTAATTTGACCTCAATCAGAGACGATGTCTTCAAGAATTCTGTAGTTGTAAAACACATGGTTGAACAGGATCTCTGTTGTTTCCATGGCATTGCACATTCCCATCATCCTCTAACCTACCTTCTGATGTCTGTGGCCATTCCAGGCCACTGGAAGTTATCTTTAAGCAGTGAGAGAGTTTGATAGGTCCCAGGATGACCAGTACCCAGAAAAGTGTGCGTGGCGTGAGTAAGGTTTTCTTTGACTGCGGGGAACTTTACAGTCATTCCGCTACATGTGTGGACATACAGTGGAACAAAATGTCATGGCTCGCAGAACCACAGTGCTACATCAATAAACAATCATGAATATGAACATAACACTGGACGTAGGAACTATTTTAAACCTATAAATAACATAACAGAGCAGTAATCTAACTATACTAACTACTGTGTATATACTATATATACTTAAACTATACACATAACCTCAGGCAGACTATATAAGTATTGTTACATAAGACACCACATTTATCGGCCTCATTCAGGACGGTGACGAGTCTGCTTACAGACAGGAGGTTAAGGAGTTGGCTGTCTGGTGCAGTCACAACAACCTGGAGCTGAACACGCTCAAAACAGTGGAGATGATAGTGGACTTCAGGAGAAACCCCCCTGCTCTCCCCCCACTGAGCACCGAGGACAGCATTGTGGCAGCAGTGGAGTCAGTCAGGTTCCTGGGCACCACCATCTCTCAGGACCTGAAGTGGGACACTCACATTGATCCCATTGTCAAAAAAGCTCAACAGAGGCTGTACTTTCTTCGTCAGCTGAGGAACTTCAACCTCCCAAAGGAGCTGCTGAAACAGTTCTACACCTCCATCATTGAATCAGTCATCTGCACATCAATAACTGTCTGGTTTAGCTCAGCTACCAAATCCGACCTCCGAAGACTACGTCGAATAGTTCGGACTGCTGAGCGAATCATTGGTACAACCCTCCCTACTCTTCAAGAACTGTACTTATCCAGAGGGACCAGAAGAGCTGCCAAAATCACTCTGGACCGCTCACACCCAGCACACTTCCTCTTTGGACTTTTACCTTCTGGTCGACGCTACAGAGCGCTGCGCACCAGAACAGCCCGACACAGAAACAGTTTCATCCCTCAGGCAATCCATCTCATGAACACTTGATGATAATAATTGTGGTACCAACATCACTACCTGCTATACACTTTTTTTATACACACATACACTTATTTTACAACACACTTTACATGCAAATTTGCACATAACAGCTGCACATATTATGTTGTATATAGTAATATAGCTGTACATACACTTGTCAATTTGTTCACTTGTTCACTACTTGATATATATATATTTATATAAAATATATTTATTATCTGTTTTTTAGTCCTGTCTGTAATTCTGTTGCACTGTAGAAGCTCTGTCACGAAAACAAATTCCTCGTATGTGTGAACATACCTGGCAATACAGCTCTTTCTGATTCTGATAAGACATAACAATAATGTGCAAGATACTATGCAAATTAGGTATTTGAGTTTGATGAAAACAAGTAGTGCAACATGATTTGTGGTACATTCACATTCACACGTTACTTTATTCTAATTAAATTTTTGAGAAACGCAGTAATGTAACAAATTACATTTTAAATTTGTGTAATTTGATTACAGTCACTTAAGTCACTTTAAATTGCGTCTTCTGCAATGTCAGTTATTAAGCATGCACTTTTAAATTGCTGGAGAACGCAAACTAAAATGGTCGAGAGTTGTTGCTTCTTCAAGTGGAAATACAGACATTACTTTGATTTCATTGTGCAGAAAAAACAAAAATATTGCTGTGAAATGCAGTCTCTGAAAAACTTTAGACTGCTTTTAACTCGACAAGCAACTTGTTCATGCGCTTGAATAGAAAGCATTCTACAGCAATACTCGTCACCAAGAAGGACACCATCGCCCAAAAACATGGCGGCCCAACTCAGCCTAACCTGGATTTTTTTGGAACAAGTGAATGATGAGAGAATTTTAAGTTTTGGGTGAACCCTTTAAGTCTTTTGAATATGTCAAGCTGCTGTGATCAACCCATTGTAATATTTTTTCAGTGAATATTAAATTACTGAAAGAGCTGCAGTTTATTTTGTATTTTTATAGGCATATTTTATGTTTTAAAAGTAAATTCAAAGTAAAGTAATTAGTAAATTTCCAGTAGTAGTCAGTAATTTGTAATCTATTACTTTTTTTTAAAGTAACTTACCCAACATTGTTCAGAAGTAAACATAGTTTTTCTTATTGAGTTCTTGTAAGGTGAAGTTTAAGTAAAGTGTCCGGTACATATAGCGAGAGTGTTTCTACAGGTGGTTACCATGTGTTTTAATAGAATGGACATATATTTTTAGAATCAACAGACAGTAATTTAGTTTTAAGTCACTTAGTTGACCTTATCTCTAGGGATTAAATACACGTGTAACCTTTTAGAGGGTTATATGCATAGTCCCTTGGTCCACACAATCATGAGTCAACAGAAAAAGATTTCTAAATGTAATAAACTTCCCTTATTTCTGTTACACTGGGAAAAAGGCACATGCTCATCTACAGCAATATTTCCTTTGCCAAAAGCAGTTTCATGCACAAAAGTTACCATAGTCTTATTAAATTCAGAAAACATTGGTGGTGATAATAGATGAGGTTCGGAGCATTATGATGTGGAGTATTGACAGCAAGGCACTACCTATTGGACTTTGGGTTTCCACTACAGCAGTCACCTCCCCATGCTATACTGTATAAATACAGATGTGAAACATCCAGCTTCACACTTGTTTCTCAAACAGGACAGCATCGATTAAAGCACACCAGCACAGGTAAGAGGACAGCCTTGCATTTTATCAATTCAAAGTACTACTATAATGATGAGTTGATAGTGAAATAGGCAATGCTGATGAAACATGTCATTTAATTACAGACTAACAGTGAAGACCATGAAGGTTCTTGTGGTGCTCACACTTGCTGTGGTTACAGGTAAGAAACTAAAGTTCTACTTAAAATGTCAGTCTCGTCAACATGTTTCTGGCTTGATAAATTTAGTGTTTATTTACAACATCATTTTAATCTGTTTACATTTTTCAATTGACAGGCTGCCAGGCCAACCTATTCTATGCTGATGAGCCCAAACCACAGCTGGAGCAGCTGACTGATGCATTCTGGAGCTATGTTTCTAAAGCAACACAAACCGCAGAGGAATCTATTAAGATGATCAGAGAGTCTCAGCTGGGTCAAGAAGTCAAGTAAGTCAAGAACATTTACCTGCAGCACATCATTATTTAGAGTATTTCTGAATGAAACTCAAATGTTCTTCTCCACCTCACAGTGAAAGACTGACCCAGAGTGCTGATATGGCCAGTGAATATGCCGTCACCCTCAAGAAACAGGTGGATCCTCTGACTGAAGAGCTGATGAACAAAATCACCAAGGAGACTGAAGTGCTGAGGGAGCGTCTGGGCCAGGACCTGATCAACGTGAGAGAGAAACTAGAGCCCTATGCTGACAACATGAAGAGCCAGATCCAGCAGAGAGTGGAGGAGCTCAGGGCGGCCATGGCTCCATATGCTGACTCCCTGGATTCTGAGACCCTGAAGGCCACTCTGCTCCAGAAGAGTGAGGAGCTCAGAGGAAACCTGGAGCAGAGCGTGAAAGAGCTGCAGGTTCAGCTGGAGCCCTACACTGCTGACCTCAAGGAGAAAGTGGACCAGCATCTGCAGGAGTTCCAGAAAACCGTGACTCCCCTAACTGAGGATCTGCAGGTCCAGATTAGAGAGAGAGCCCAGATGGTACAGCAGAGTCTCACACCCTACGCTGAAGATGTGAAGGAGAAGCTGGACCCCTATGCACAGAACCTGAAGGACCAGCTCACCTCTCTGTATGAGTCCTTCACCAAGAGAAATTAAACATGATAAAGGCTTCTCTTTTGTTACCAACTGAACTCTTCACAAACTTCAAAATTTGACATATTTGATCCATGTTTTTTCTATCGATTCATCCTACCATGCCATAAATTAAGTCTAGTGTCCTAAATTACACTGTGCAATATTCAATGTCCTTTACATTTGCAAATGTTCTGTTTTAATGTGTGGTGCTGGATATTTATTTAATAAAATATCAAATATTTCTCAGACAAAACGTGTGTGATGCTTACAAATGCCACATTTGATCATTACTATGAATCATTCATTCATTCATTTTCTTTTCGGATTAGTCCCTTAATTATTCTGGGGTCGCCACAGCGGAATGAACCGCCAACCAATCCAGCATGTGTTTTACGCAGCGGATGCCGTTCCAGCCGCAACCCATCTCTGGGAAACTACGCATCAATAAACACAATTTATTAACAGAATGGTGATTTTCCTAACAGGTCACAACAAACAACCATCATCTTTTTTTAACCAAAAATGCTCCACAAAAAATGAATTAGAAAACAATTCTGCCAAAACACCATGACTCTGGTTGTGACGCAACACCAAATACAGGTCTGTATTTGTTCTGGTGTCCATTGCTTATAAACACACGCGTTTCATGGTTTGGTTTGAACGTGAGGATTTGTTGTGACAAAAAGTCCCAATCGGGACATTTTGATATGGAGTAATCATGAGTCAGGCACTACCCACTGGACTTTGGGTCTTCATTGCGACAATCACATTTCTGTACATATAAATGCAGATTTACAACTGCTGCTGATTATCAATTTAACTTCAGATGGGACAACTTGAGTTTAAACACACCAACACAGGTAAAAATCTGAGAACCAAAACAATAATTTTAATAGATAGTTTTTTATCATTATATTACTTTGATTCTATTTGATTCATATTTTAATTCATATCTGTCATTTTCTTACAGACTAAAATTGAAAATGATGAAGATTCTCCTGGTTATCGCATTGGCAATGTGTACAGGTTAGACACAAGACAAAACCATTTTAGCAAATAGCTTCATGGTGCTTCGAAAAAAGTTGAAGACTTTTTTCAAAGCACCATGAAACTATTTGCTGAATTTGTGTTCAATGTATTATACTCACCCTATTCTTATGCATTTTCTTGTGGATAGCAGAATATATATATATATGTATATATGTATATATATATATATATATATATATATATATATATATATATATATATATATATATATATATATATATATATATATATATATATATACAGTTGAAGTCAGAATTATTAGCCCCCCTGTTTATTTTTTTTTTCTGTTTAATGGAGAGGAGATTTCTTCAACACATTTCTAAACATAATAGTTTTAATAATTCATTTCTAATAACTGATTTATTTTATCTTTGTCATGATGACGGTACATAATATTTTACTAGATATTTTTCAAGACACTTCTATACAGCTTAAAGTGACATTTAAAGGCTTAACTAGGTTAATTAGGTTAACTAGGCAGGTTAGGGTAATTAGGCAAGTTATTGTATAATGATGGTTTGTTCTGTAGACTATCAAAAAAAAAAATAGTCTAAAGGGGCTAATAATTTTGTCCTTAAAATGGTGTTTAAAAAATTTAAAACTGCTTTTATTCTAGTCGATATAAAACAAATAAGACTTTCTCCAGAAGAAAAAATATTATCAGACATACTGTGAAAATTGCTCTGTTAAACATCATTTGGGAAATATTTAAAAAAGAGAGAAAAAAAATCTAAGCGGGGCTGATAATTCTGACTTCAACTGTATATAGAAAAGATCATATTGTTTGAACCTATATTATTGATATCTGCAGGTTGCCAAACCAACCTTTTCAATGCTCATGAACCCAAGCCACAACTAAAGTTAGCTGATGTATTCAGGAGCTTCGTTGACCAAGCCAGGCACACTGCAGAGGAAACCATTGAAAAGATTCAGACTTCCCAAGTGGGACAAGAATTCAAGTAGGTCAAGATTTTTTATATAAAGAAATCTGCTACTACTGTAATAACTAGTAAGATTTCTAATGTCACATATAATGTCAATATGACCAGTCAGCACACCACCGACCTGAAGGAAACGATGGATCCTCTGATGACCCAAATCACAGAAGGTGCTGACATGCTGAAGAATCGCATAGAAGAGGAAATGAGCGTCGTGAGGTGTGCACTAAAGCCCTACATTGAAGCTATCACCGATCCGTTTGAGAAGGCAGCAAATTACATGAGAGAAGCTCTGAAATTTGAGAATCTGAAGGCCAGAGAAGTGAGGAGCTGAAGGAGAGCCTGGAAAAAAAGTGCAGGAACTGAAGTCTTTCAGAGCTTCAATAACAATTTCCCTTTTCATCAACACGGGGTTGTACTAGAATCGTATTTGCTGTATATTTAGAAAGCAATGACCTGTTGAGATGTATAATGTAATGTAGAAAAATGTCTCTGCTCAACTCTGCTGTGTAAA